>CAWUDS030003725.1:3618-158394 GCA_963859935.3 Lathyrus sativus | reverse complement strand
GATGATATTGCAAAAAATCGCACAATTTGACATCAAAAAGCTGAAAGACCCACACCCAATAGGCTGATGGAACGAACTCACACCGGCTACTACCACCAAAAGGATGATAGAGAAAACACTCGCACAATCTGACGTCAACAAGATGATAGACACACCACCATAAGGATGATGAAGCTAACTCACACCAGCTACCACCACCAAAGGGATGATAGAGCAAAACACTTGCACAATCTGACATCAACAAGATGACAGACCCACTACCAAACAGATGATGAGTGAACTCACACCGGGCTATTACCACCATAAGGATGATAGAGCAAAACACTCGCACAATCTGACATCACTAAGATGACAGACCCGCGACCAAAAGCATGACTGAGCGAATTTACACCGGCTACTACCACCAAAAGATGATATTGCAAAAACTTGTACAATCTGACATCAAAAAGCTGAAAGACCCACCACCAAAAGGCTGATGGAGCAAACTCACACCGGCTACTACCACCAAAAGGATGATAGAGAAAACACTCGCACAATCTGACGTCAACAAGATGATTGACACACTCCATAAGCATGATGGAGCTAACTCAAACCAGCTACCACCACCAAAGGGATGATAGAGCAAAAACACTTGCATAATCTGACATCAACAAGATGACAGACCCACTACCAAACGGATGATAGAGTGAACTCACACCGGCTATTACCACCAAAAGGATGATAGAGCAAAACACTCGCACAATCTGACATCACTAAGATGACAGACCCGCGACTAAAAGCATGACGGAGCGAATTTACACCGGCTACTACCACCAAAAGATGATATTGCAAAAACTCGTACAATCTGACATCAAAAAGCTGAAAGACCCACCACCAAAAGGATGATGGAGCGAACTCACACCGGCTATTACCACTAAAAGGATGATAGAGCAAAACACTCGCACAATCTGACATCACTAAGATGACAGACCCGCCACCAAAAGCATGACGGAGCGAATTCACACCCGCTACTACCACCAAAAGATGATATTGCAAAAACTCGCACAATCTGACATCAAAAAGCTGAAAGACCCATCACCAAAAGGCTGATGGAGCATACTCACACCGGCTATTACCACCAAAAGGATGATAGAGAAAACACTCTCTCAATATGACGTCAACAAGATGATAGACACACCACCATAAGCATGATGGAGCTAACTCAAACCAGCTACCACCACCAAAGGGATGATAGAGCAAAACACTTGCACAATCTGACATCAACAAGATGACAGACCCACTACCAAACGGTTGGTGGAGCGAACTCACACCGGCTACTACCACCAAAAGGATGATAGAGTAAAACACTCGCACAATCTGACACCACTAAGATGACATACCCCGCACCAAAAGCCTGATGGAGCAAATTCACACTGGCTACTACCACCAAAAGATGATATTGCAAAAACTCGCACAATCTGACATCAAAAAGCTGAAAGACCCATCACTAAAAGGCTGATGGAGCAAACTCACACCGGCAACTACCACCAAAAGGATGATAGAGAAAACACTCGCACAATCTGACGTCAACAAGATGATAGACACACCATCATTAGCATGATGGAGCTAACTCAAACCAGCTACCACCATCAAAGGGATGATAGAGCAAAACACTTGCACAATCTGACATCAACAAGATGACAGACCCACTACCAAACGGATGATGGAGCGAACTCACACCGGCTACTACCACCAAAAGGATGATAGAGTAAAACACTCGCACAATCTGACACCACTAAGATGACAGACCCGCCACCAAAATCCTGATGGAGCAAATTCACACCGGCTACTACCACCAAAAGATGATATTGCAAAAACTCGCACAATCTGACATCAAAAAGCTGAAAGACCCACACCCAATAGGCTGATGGAACGAACTCACACCGGCTACTACCACCAAAAGGATGATAGAGAAAACACTCGCACAATCTGACGTCAACAAGATGATAGACACACCACCATAAGGATGATGAAGCTAACTCACACCAGCTACCACCACCAAAGGGATGATAGAGCAAAACACTTGCACAATCTGACATCAACAAGATGACAGACCACTACCAAACGGATGATGGAGTGAACTCACACCGGCTATTACCACCAAAAGGATGATAGAGTAAAACACTCGCACAATCTGACATCACTAAGATGACAGACCCGCGACCAAAAGCATGACGGAGCGAATTTACACTGGCTACTACCACCAAAAGATGATATTGCAAAAACTCGCACAATCTGACATCAAAAAGCTGAAAGACCCACCACCAAAAGGCTGATGGAGCGAACTCACACCGGCTATTACCACCAAAAGGATGATAGAGCAAAACACTCGCACAATCTGACATCATTAAGATGACAGACCCGCCACCAAAAGCATGACGGAGGGAATTCACACCGCTACTACCACCAAAAGATGATATTGCAAAAACTCGCACAATCTAACATCAAAAAGCTGAAAGACCCATCACCAAAAGGCTGATGGAGCAAACTCACACCAGCTATTACCACCAAAAGGATGATAGAGAAAACACTCGCACAATATGACGTCAACAAGATGATAGACACACCACCATAAGCATGATGGAGCTAACTCAAACCAGCTACCACCACCAAAGGGATGATAGAGCAAAACACTTGCACAATCTGACATCAACAAGATGACAGACCCACTACCAAACGGATGATGGAGCGAACTCACACCGGCTACTACCACCAAAAGGATGATAGAGTAAAACACTCGCACAATCTGACACCACTAAGATGACAGACCCGCCACCAAAAGCCTGATGGAGCAAATTCACACCGGCTACTACCACCAAAAGATGATATTGCAAAAACTCGCACAATCTGACATCAAAAAGCTGAAAGACCCATCACTAAAAGGCTGATGGAGCAAACTCACACCGGCTACTACCACCAAAAGGATGGTAGAGAAAACACTCGCACCATCTGACGTCAACAAGATGATAGACACACCACCATTAGCATGATGGAGCTAACTCAAACCAGCTACCACCACCAAAGGGATGATAGAGCAAAACACTTGCACAATCTGACATCAACAAGATGACAGACCCACTACCAAACGGATGATGGAGCGAACTCACACCGGCTACTACCACCAAAAGGATGATAGAGTAAAACACTCGCACAATCTGACACCACTAAGATGACAGACCCGCCACCAAAATCCTGATGGAGCAAATTCACACCGGCTACTACCACCAAAAGATGATATTGCAAAAACTCGCACAATCTGACATCAAAAAGCTGAAAGACCCACACCCAATAGGCTGATGGAACGAACTCACACCGGCTACTACCACCAAAAGGATGATAGAGAAAACACTCGCACAATCTGACGTCAATAATATGATAGACACACCACCATAAGGATGATGAAGCTAACTCACACCAGCTACCACCACCAAAGGGATGATAGAGCAAAACACTTGCACAATCTGACATCAACAAGATGACAGACCCACTACCAAACGGATGATGGAGTGAACTCACACCGGCTATTACCACCAAAAGGATGATAGAGTAAAACACTCGCACAATCTGACATCACTAAGATGACAGGACCCGCGACCAAAAGCATGACGGAGCGAATTTACACTGGCTACTACCACCAAAAGATGATATTGCAAAAACTCGCACAATCTGACATCAAAAAGCTGAAAGACCCACCACCAAAAGGCTGATGGAGCAAACTCACACGGCTATTACCACCAAAAGGATGATAGAGCAAAACACTCGCACAATCTGACATCACTAAGATGACAGACCCGCCACCAAAAGCATGACGGAGCGAATTCACACCGACTACTACCACCAAAAGATGATATTGCAAAACTCGCACAATCTAACATCAAAAAGCTGAAAGACCCATCACCAAAAGGCTGATGGAGCAAACTCACACCAGCTATTACCACCAAAAGGATGATAGAGAAAACACTCGCACAATATGACGTCAACAAGATGATAGACACACCACCATAAGCATGATGGAGCTAACTCAAACCAGCTACCACCACCAAAGGGATGATAGAGCAAAACACTTGCACAATCTGACATCAACAAGATGACAGACCCACTACCAAACGGATGATGGAGCGAACTCACACCGGCTACTACCACCAAAAGGATGATAGAGTAAAACACTCGCACAATCTGACACCACTAAGATGACAGACCCGCCACCAAAAGCCTGATGGAGCAAATTCACACCGGCTACTACCACCAAAAGATGATATTGCAAAAACTCGCAACAATCTGACATCAAAAAGCTGAAAGACCCATCACTAAAGGCTGATGGAGCAAACTCACACCGGCTACTACCACCAAAAGGATGGTAGAGAAAACACTCGCACCATCTGACGTCAACAAGATGATAGACACACCACCATTAGCATGATGGAGCTAACTCAAACCAGCTACCACCACCAAAGGGATGATAGAGCAAAACACTTGCACAATCTGACATCAACAAGATGACAGACCCACTACCAAACGGATGATGGAGCGAACTCACACCGACTACTACCACCAAAAGGATGATAGAGTAAAACACTCGCACAATCTGACACCACTAAGATGACAGTCCCGCCACCGAAATCCTGATGGAGCAAATTCACACCGGCTACTACCACCAAAAGATGATATTGCAAAAACTCGCACAATCTGACATCAAAAAGCTGAAAGACCCACACCCAATAGGCTGATGGAACGAACTCACACCGGCTACTACCACCAAAAGGATGATAGAGAAAACACTCGCACAATCTGACGTCAATAAGATGATAGACACACACCATAAGGATGATGAAGCTAACTCACACCAGCTACCACCACCAAGGGATGATAGAGCAAAACACTTGCACAATCTGACATCAACAAGATGACAGACCCACTACCAAACGGATGATGGAGTGAACTCACACCGGCTATTACCACCAAAAGGATGATAGAGTAAAACACTCGCACAATCTGACATCACTAAGATGACAGACCCGCGACCAAAAGTCATGACGGAGCGAATTTACACTGGCTACTACCACCAAAAGATGATATTGCAAAAACTCGCACAATCTGACATCAAAAAGCTGAAAGACCCACCACCAAAAGGCTGATGGAGCAAACTCACACCGGCTATTACCACCAAAAGGATGATAGAGCAAAACACTCGCACAATCTGACATCACTAAGATGACAGGACCCGCCACCAAAAGCATGACGGAGCGAATTCACACCGACTACTACCACCAAAAGATGATATTGCAAAAACTCGCACAATCTAACATCAAAAAGCTGAAAGACCCATCACCAAAAGGCTGATGGAGCAAACTCACACCAGCTATTACCACCAAAAGGATGATAGAGAAAACACTCGCACAATATGACGTCAACAAGATGATAGACACACCACCATAAGCATGATGGAGCTAACTCAAACCAGCTACCACCACCAAAGGGATGATAGAGCAAAACACTTGCACAATCTGACATCAACAAGATGACAGACCCACTACCAAACGGATGATGGAGCGAACTCACACCGGCTACTACCACCAAAAGGATGATAGAGTAAAACACTCGCACAATCTGACACCACTAAGATGACAGACCCGCCACCAAAAGCCTGATGGAGCAAATTCACACCGGCTACTACCACCAAAAGATGATATTGCAAAAACTCGCACAATCTGACATCAAAAAGCTGAAAGACCCATCACTAAAAGGCTGATGGAGCAAACTCACACCGGCTACTACCACCAAAAGGATGGTAGAGAAAACACTCGCACCATCTGACGTCAACAAGATGATAGACACACCACCATTAGCATGATGGAGCTAACTCAAACCAGCTACCACCACCAAAGGGATGATAGAGCAAAACACTTGCACAATCTGACATCAACAAGATGACAGACCCACTACCAAACGGATGATGGAGCGAACTCACACCGGCTACTACCACCAAAAGGATGATAGAGTAAAACACTCGCACAATCTGACACCACTAAGATGACAGACCCGCCACCAAAATCCTGATGGAGCAAATTCACACCGGCTACTACCACCAAAAGATGATATTGCAAAAACTCGCACAATCTGACATCAAAAGCTGAAAGACCCACACCCAATAGGCTGATGGAACGAACTCACACCGGCTACTACCACCAAAAGGATGATAGAGAAAACACTCGCACAATCTGACGTCAATAATATGATAGACACACCACCATAAGGATGATGAAGCTAACTCACACCAGCTACCACCACCAAAGGGATGATAGAGCAAAACACTTGCACAATCTGACATCAACAAGATGACAGACCCACTACCAAACGGATGATGGAGTGAACTCACACCGGCTATTACCACCAAAAGGATGATAGAGTAAAACACTCGCACAATCTGACATCACTAAGATGACAGACCCGCGACCAAAAGCATGACGGAGCGAATTTACACTGGCTACTACCACCAAAAGATGATATTGCAAAAACTCGCACAATCTGACATCAAAAAGCTGAAAGACCCACCACCAAAAGGCTGATGGAGCGAACTCACACCGGCTATTACCACCAAAAGGATGATAGAGAAAAACACTCGCACAATCTGACATCACTAAGATGACAGACCCGCCACCAAAAGCATGACGGAGCGAATTCACACCGACTACTACCACCAAAAGATGATATTGCAAAAACTCGCACAATCTAACATCAAAAAGCTGAAAGACCCATCACCAAAAGGCTGATGGAGCAAACTCACACCACCTATTACCACCAAAAGGATGATAGAGAAAACACTCGCACAATATGACGTCAACAAGATGATAGACACACCACCATAAGAATGATGGAGCTAACTCAAACCAGCTACCACCACCAAAGGGATGATAGAGCAAAACACTTGCACAATCTGACATCAACAAGATGACAGACCCACTACCAAACGGATGATGGAGCGAACTCACACCGGCTACTACCACCAAAAGGATGATAGAGTAAAACACTCGCACAATCTGACACCACTAAGATGACAGACCCGCCACCAAAAGCCTGATGGAGCAAATTCACACCGGCTACTACCACCAAAAGATGATATTGCAAAAACTCGCACAATCTGACATCAAAAAGCTGAAAGACCCATCACTAAAAGGCTGATGGAGCAAACTCACACCGGCTACTACCACCAAAAGGATGGTAGAGAAAACACTCGCACCATCTGACGTCAACAAGATGATAGACACACCACCATTAGCATGATGGAGCTAACTCAAACCAGCTACCACCACCAAAGGGATGATAGAGCAAAACACTTGCACAATCTGACATCAACAAGATGACAGACCCACTACCAAACGGATGATGGAGCGAACTCACACCGGCTACTACCACCAAAAGGATGATAGAGTAAAAGACTCGCACAATCTGACACCACTAAGATGACAGTCCCGCCACCGAATTCCTGATGGAGCAAATTCACACCGGCTACTACCACCAAAAGATGATATTGCAAAAACTCGCACAATCTGACATCAAAAAGCTGAAAGACCCACACCCAATAGGCTGATGGAACGAACTCACACCGGCTACTACCACCAAAAGGATGATAGAGAAAACACTCGCACAATCTGACGTCAATAAGATGATAGACACACCACCATAAGGATGATGAAGCTAACTCACACCAGCTACCACCACCAAAGGGATGATAGAGCAAAACACTTGCACAATCTGACATCAACAAGATGACAGACCCACTACCAAACGGATGATGGAGTGAACTCACACCGGCTATTACCACCAAAAGGATGATAGAGTAAAACACTCGCACAATCTGACATCACTAAGATGACAGACCCGCGACCAAAAGCATGACGGAGCGAATTTACACTGGCTACTACCACCAAAAGATGATATTGCAAAAACTCGCACAATCTGACATCAAAAAGCTGAAAGACCCACCACCAAAAGGCTGATGGAGCAAACTCACACCGGCTATTACCACCAAAAGGATGATAGAGCAAAACACTCGCACAATCTGACATCACTAAGATGACAGACCCGCCACCAAAAGCATGACGGAGCGAATTCACACCGACTACTACCACCAAAAGATGATATTGCAAAAACTCGCACAATCTAACATCAAAAAGCTGAAAGACCCATCACCAAAAGGCTGATGGAGCAAACTCACACCAGCTATTACCACCAAAAGGATGATAGAGAAAACACTCGCACAATATGACGTCAACAAGATGATAGACACACCACCATAAGCATGATGGAGCTAACTCAAACCAGCTACCACCACCAAAGGGATGATAGAGCAAAACACTTGCACAATCTGACACCAACAAGATGACAGACCCACTACCAAACGGATGATGGAGCGAACTCACACCGGCTACTACCACCAAAAGGATGATAGAGCAAAACACTCGCACAATCTGACATCACTAAGATGACAGACCCGCCACCAAAAGCATGACGGAGCGAATTCACACCGGCTACTACCACCAAAAGATGATATTGCAAAAACTCGCACAATCTGACATCAAAAAGCTGAAAGACCCATCACTAAAAGGCTGATGGAGCAAACTCACACCGGCTACTACCACCAAAAGGATGATAGAGAAAACACTCGCACCATCTGACGTCAACAAGATGATAGACACACCACCATTAGCATGATGGAGCTAACTCAAACCTTCTACCACCACCAAAGGGATGATAGAGCAAAACGCTTGCACAATCTGACATCAACAAGATGAAAGACCCATTACCAAACGGATGATGGAGCGAACTCACACCGGCTACTACCACCAAAAGGATGACAGAGTAAAACACTCGCACAATCTGACACCACTAAGATGACAGACCCGCCACCAAAATCCTGATGGAGCAAATTCACACCGGCTACTACCACCAAAAGATGATATTGCAAAAACTCGCACAATCTGACATCAAAAAGCTGAAAGACCCACACCCAATAGGCTGATGGAACGAACTCACACCGGCTACTACCACCAAAAGGATGATAGAGAAAACACTCGCACAATCTGACGTCAATAAGATGATAGACACACCACCATAAGGATGATGAAGCTAACTCACACCAGCTACCACCACCAAAGGGATGATAGAGCAAAACACTTGCACAATCTGACATCAACAAGATGACAGACCCACTACCAAACGGATGATGGAGTGAACTCACACCGGCTATTACCACCAAAAGGATGATAGAGTAAAACACTCGCACAATCTGACATCACTAAGATGACAGACCCGCGACCAAAAGCATGACGGAGCGAATTTATACTGGCTACTACCACCAAAAGATGATATTGCAAAAACTCGCACAATCTGACATCAAAAAGCTGAAAGACCCACCACCAAAAGGCTGATGGAGCGAACTCACACCGGCTATTACCACCAAAAGGATGATAGAGCAAAACACTCGCACAATCTGACATCACTAAGATGACAGACCCGCCACCAAAAGCATGACGGAGCGAATTAACACCGACTACTACCACCAAAAGATGATATTGCAAAAACTCGCACAATCTAACATCAAAAAGCTGAAAGACCCATCACCAAAAGGCTGATGGAGCAAACTCACACCACCTATTACCACCAAAAGGATGATAGAGAAAACACTCGCACAATATGACGTCAACAAGATGATAGACACACCACCATAAGAATGATGGAGCTAACTCAAACCAGCTACCACCACCAAAGGGATGATAGAGCAAAACACTTGCACAATCTGACATCAACAAGATGACAGACCCACTACCAAACGGATGATGGAGCGAACTCACACCGGCTACTACCACCAAAAGGATGATAGAGTAAAACACTCGCACAATCTGACACCACTAAGATGACAGACCCGCCACCAAAAGCCTGATGGAGCAAATTCACACCGGCTACTACCACCAAAAGATGATATTGCAAAAACTCGCACAATCTGACATCAAAAAGCTGAAAGACCCATCACTAAAAGGCTGATGGAGCAAACTCACACCGGCTACTACCACCAAAAGGATGGTAGAGAAAACACTCGCACCATCTGACGTCAACAAGATGATAGACACACCACCATTAGCATGATGGAGCTAACTCAAACCAGCTACCACCACCAAAGGGATGATAGAGCAAAACACTTGCACAATCTGACATCAACAAGATGACAGACCCACTACCAAACGGATGATGGAGCGAACTCACACCGGCTACTACCACCAAAAGGATGATAGAGTAAAAGACTCGCACAATCTGACACCACTAAGATGACAGTCCCGCCACCGAATTCCTGATGGAGCAAATTCACACCAGCTACTACCACCAAAAGATGATATTGCAAAAACTCGCACAATCTGACATCAAAAAGCTGAAAGACCCACACCCAATAGGCTGATGGAACGAACTCACGACGGCTACTACCACCAAAAGGATGATAGAGAAAACACTCGCACAATCTGACGTCAATAAGATGATAGACACACCACCATAAGGATGATGAAGCTAACTCACACCAGCTACCACCACCAAAGGGATGATAGAGCAAAACACTTGCACAATCTGACATCAACAAGATGACAGACCCACTACAAAACGGATGATGGAGTGAACTCACACCGGCTATTACCACCAAAAGGATGATAGAGTAAAACACTCGCACAATCTGACATCACTAAGATGACAGACCCGCGACCAAAAGCATGACGGAGCGAATTTACACTGGCTACTACCACCAAAAGATGATATTGCAAAAACTCGCACAATCTGACATCAAAAAGCTGAAAGACCCACCACCAAAAGGCTGATGGAGCAAACTCACACCGGCTATTACCACCAAAAGGATGATAGAGCAAAACACTCGCACAATCTGACATCACTAAGATGACAGACCCGCCACCAAAAGCATGACGGAGCGAATTCACACCGACTACTACCACCAAAAGATGATATTGCAAAAACTCGCACAATCTAACATCAAAAAGCTGAAAGACCCATCACCAAAAGGCTGATGGAGCAAACTCACACCAGCTATTACCACCAAAAGGATGATAGAGAAAACACTCGCACAATATGACGTCAACAAGATGATAGACACACCACCATAAGCATGATGGAGCTAACTCAAACCAGCTACCACCACCAAAGGGATGATAGAGCAAAACACTTGCACAATATGACACCAACAAGATGACAGACCCACTACCAAACGGATGATGGAGCGAACTCACACCGGCTACTACCACCAAAAGGATGATAGAGCAAAACACTCGCACAATCTGACACCACTAAGATGACAGACCCGCCACCAAAAGCCTGATGGAGCAAATTCACACCGGCTACTACCACCAAAAGATGATATTGCAAAAACTCGCACAATCTGACATCAAAAAGCTGAAAGACCCATCACTAAAAGGCTGATGGAGAAAACTCACACCGGCTACTACCACCAAAAGGATGACAGAGAAAACACTCGCACCATCTGACGTCAACAAGATGATAGACACACCACCATTAGCATGATGGAGCTAACTCAAACCAGCTACCACCACCAAAGGGATGATAGAGCAAAACACTTGCACAATCTGACATCAACAAGATGACAGACCCACTACCAAACGGATGATGGAGCGAACTCACACCGGCTACTACCACCAAAAGGATGATAGAGTAAAACACTCGCACAATCTGACACCACTAAGATGACAGACCCGCCACCAAAAGCCTGATTGAGCAAATTCACACCAGCTACTACCACCAAAAGATGATATTGCAAAAACTCGCACAATCTGACATCAAAAAGCTGAAAGACCCATCACTAAAAGGCTGATGGAGCAAACTCACACCGGCTACTACCACCAAAAGGATGATAGAGAAAACACTCGCACCATCTGACGTCAACAAGATGATAGACACACCACCATTAGCATGATGGAGCTAACTCAAACCTTCTACCACCACCAAAGGGATGATAGAGCAAAACGCTTGCACAATCTGACATCAACAAGATGAAAGACCCATTACCAAACGGATGATGGAGCGAACTCACACCGGCTACTACCACCAAAAGGATGACAGAGTAAAACACTCGCACAATCTGACACCACTAAGATGACAGACCCGCCACCAAAATCCTGATGGAGCAAATTCACACCGGCTACTACCACCAAAAGATGATATTGCAAAAACTCGCACAATCTGACATCAAAAAGCTGAAAGACCCACACCCAATAGGCTGATGGAACGAACTCACACCGGCTACTACCACCAAAAGGATGATAGAGAAAACACTCGCACAATCTGACGTCAATAAGATGATAGACACACCACCATAAGGATGATGAAGCTAACTCACACCAGCTACCACCACCAAAGGGATGATAGAGCAAAACACTTGCACAATCTGACATCAACAAGATGACAGACCCACTACCAAACGGATGATGGAGTGAACTCACACCGGCTATTACCACCAAAAGGATGATAGAGCAAAACACTCGCACAATCTGACATCACTAAGATGACAGACCCGCGACCAAAAGCATGACGGGGTGAATTTACACTGTCTACCACCACCAAAAGACGATATTGCAAAAACTCGCACAATCTGACATCAAAAAGCTGAAAGACCCACGACCAAAAGGCTGATGGAGCGAACTCACACCAGCTATTACCACCAAAAGGATGATAGAGAAAAACACTCGCACAATCTGACATCACAAAGATGACAGACCTGCCACCAAAAGCATGACGGAACGAATTCACACCGGCTACTACCACCAAAAGATGATATTGCAAAAACTCGCACAATCTGACATCAAAAAGCTGAAAGACCCACCACCAAAAGGCTGATGGAGCGAACTCACACCGTCTAGTACCTTCAAAAGGATTATAGAGAAAACATTCGCACAATCTGACGTCAACAAGATGATAGACACACCACCATAAGGATGATGGAGCTAACTCACACCAGCTACCACCATCAAAGGGGTGATAGAGCAAAACACTTGCACAATCTAACATCAACAAGATGACAGACCCACTACCAAACGGATGATCGAGCGAACTCACACCGGCTACTACCACCAAAAGGATGATAGAGCAAAACACTCGCACAATCTGACATCACTAAGATGACGGACCCGCCACCAAAAGCATGACGGAGCGAATTCACACCGGCTACTACTATCAAAAGATGATATTGCAAAAACTCGCACAATCTGACATCAAAAAGCTGAAAGACCCATCACCAAAAGGCTGATGGAGCAAACTCACACCGGCTATTACCACCAAAAGGATGATAGAGGAAACACTTGCACAATATGACGTCAACAAGATGATAGACACACCACCATAGGCATGATGGAGCTAACTCAAACCAGCTACCACCACCAAAGGGATGATAGAGCAAAACACTTGCACAATCTGACATCAACAAGATGACAGACCCACTAGCAAACGGATGATGGAGCAAACTCACACCGGCTACCACCACCAAAAGGATGATAGAGTAAAACACTCGCACAATCTGACACCACTAAGATGACAGACCCGCCACCAAAAGCCTGATGGAGCAAATTCACACCGGCTACTACCACCAAAAGATGATATTGCAAAAACTCGCACAATCTGACATCAAAAAGCTGAAAGACCCATCACTAAAAGGCTGATGGAGAAAACTCACACCGGCTACTACCACCAAAAGGATGACAGAGAAAACACTCGCACCATCTGACGTCAACAAGATGATAGACACACCACCATTAGCATGATGGAGCTAACTCAAACCAGCTACCACCACCAAAGGGATGATAGAGCAAAACACTTGCACAATCTGACATCAACAAGATGACAGACCCACTACCAAACGGATGATGGAGCGAACTCACACCGGCTACTACCACCAAAAGGATGATAGAGTAAAACACTCGCACAATCTGACACCACTAAGATGACAGACCCGCCACCAAAAGCCTGATGGAGCAAATTCACACCGGCTACTACCACCAAAAGATGATATTGCAAAAACTCGCACAATCTGACATCAAAAAGCTGAAAGACCCATCACTAAAAGGCTGATGGAGCAAACTCACACCGGCTACTACCACCAAAAGGATGGTAGAGAAAACACTCGCACCATCTGACGTCAACAAGATGATAGACACACCACCATTAGCATGATGGAGCTAACTCAAACCAGCTACCACCACCAAAGGGATGATAGAGCAAAACACTTGCACAATCTGACATCAACAAGATGACAGACCCACTACCAAACGGATGATGGAGCGAACTCACACCGGCTACTACCACCAAAAGGATGATAGAGTAAAAGACTCGCACAATCTGACACCACTAAGATGACAGTCCCGCCACCGAATTCCTGATGGAGCAAATTCACACCGGCTACTACCACCAAAAGATGATATTGCAAAAACTCGCACAATCTGACATCAAAAAGCTGAAAGACCCACACCCAATAGGCTGATGGAACGAACTCACACCGGCTACTACCACCAAAAGGATGATAGAGAAAACACTCGCACAATCTGACGTCAATAAGATGATAGACACACCACCATAAGGATGATGAAGCTAACTCACACCAGCTACCACCACCAAAGGGATGATAGAGCAAAACACTTGCACAATCTGACATCAACAAGATGACAGACCCACTACCAAACGGATGATGGAGTGAACTCACACCGGCTATTACCACCAAAAGGATGATAGAGTAAAACACTCGCACAATCTGACATCACTAAGATGACAGACCCGCGACCAAAAGCATGACGGAGCGAATTTACACTGGCTACTACCACCAAAAGATGATATTGCAAAAACTCGCACAATCTGACATCAAAAAGCTGAAAGACCCACCACCAAAAGGCTGATGGAGCAAACTCACACCGGCTATTACCACCAAAAGGATGATAGAGCAAAACACTCGCACAATCTGACATCACTAAGATGACAGACCCGCCACCAAAAGCATGACGGAGCGAATTCACACCGACTACTACCACCAAAAGATGATATTGCAAAAACTCGCACAATCTAACATCAAAAAGCTGAAAGACCCATCACCAAAAGGCTGATGGAGCAAACTCACACCAGCTATTACCACCAAAAGGATGATAGAGAAAACACTCGCACAATATGACGTTAACAAGATGATAGACACACCACCATAAGCATGATGGAGCTAACTCAAACCAGCTACCACCACCAAAGGGATGATAGAGCAAAACACTTGCACAATCTGACACCAACAAGATGACAGACCCACTACCAAACGGATGATGGAGCGAACTCACACCGGCTACTACCACCAAAAGGATGATAGAGCAAAACACTCGCACAATCTGACATCACTAAGATGACAGACCCGCCACCAAAAGCATGACGGAGCGAATTCACACCGGCTACTACCACCAAAAGATGATATTGCAAAAACTCGCACAATCTGACATCAAAAAGCTGAAAGACCCATCACGAAAAGGCTGATGGAGCAAACTCACACCGGCTATTACCACCAAAAGGATGATAGAGAAAACACTCGCACAATATGACGTCAACAAGATGATAGACACACCACCATAAGCATGATGGAGCTAACTCAAACCAGCTACCACCACCAAAGGGATGATAGAGCAAAACACTTGCACAATCTGACATGAACAAGATGACAGACCCACTACCAAACGGATGATGGAGCGAACTCACACCGGCTACTACCACCAAAAGGATGATAGAGTAAAACACTCGCACAATCTGACACCACTAAGATGACAGACCCGCCACCAAAAGCCTGATTGAGCAAATTCACACCAGCTACTACCACCAAAAGATGATATTGCAAAAACTCGCACAATCTGACATCAAAAAGCTGAAAGACCCATCACTAAAAGGCTGATGGAGCAAACTCACACCGGCTACTACCACCAAAAGGATGATAGAGAAAACACTCGCACCATCTGACGTCAACAAGATGATAGACACACCACCATTAGCATGATGGAGCTAACTCAAACCTTCTACCACCACCAAAGGGATGATAGAGCAAAACGCTTGCACAATCTGACATCAACAAGATGAAAGACCCATTACCAAACGGATGATGGAGCGAACTCACACCGGCTACTACCACCAAAAGGATGACAGAGTAAAACACTCGCACAATCTGACACCACTAAGATGACAGACCCGCCACCAAAATCCTGATGGAGCAAATTCACACCGGCTACTACCACCAAAAGATGATATTGCAAAAACTCGCACAATCTGACATCAAAAAGCTGAAAGACCCACACCCAATAGGCTGATGGAACGAACTCACACCGGCTACTACCACCAAAAGGATGATAGAGAAAACACTCGCACAATCTGACGTCAATAAGATGATAGACACACCACCATAAGGATGATGAAGCTAACTCACACCAGCTACCACCACCAAAGGGATGATAGAGCAAAACACTTGCACAATCTGACATCAACAAGATGACAGACCCACTACCAAACGGATGATGGAGTGAACTCACACCGGCTATTACCACCAAAAGGATGATAGAGCAAAACACTCGCACAATCTGACATCACTAAGATGACAGACCCGCGACCAAAAGCATGACGGGGTGAATTTACACTGGCTACCACCACCAAAAGATGATATTGCAAAAACTCGCACAATCTGACATCAAAAAGCTGAAAGACCCACGACCAAAAGGCTGATGGAGCGAACTCACACCAGCTATTACCACCAAAAGGATGATAGAGCAAAACACTCGCACAATCTGACATCACAAAGATGACAGACCTGCCACCAAAAGCATGACGGAACGAATTCACACCGGCTACTACCACCAAAAGATGATATTGCAAAAACTCGCACAATCTGACATCAAAAAGCTGAAAGACCCACCACCAAAAGGCTGATGGAGCGAACTCACACCGTCTAGTACCTTCAAAAGGATTATAGAGAAAACATTCGCACAATCTGACGTCAACAAGATGATAGACACACCACCATAAGGATGATGGAGCTAACTCACACCAGCTACCACCATCAAAGGGGTGATAGAGCAAAACACTTGCACAATCTAACATCAACAAGATGACAGACCCACTACCAAACGGATGATCGAGCGAACTCACACCGGCTACTACCACCAAAAGGATGATAGAGCAAAACACTCGCACAATCTGACATCACTAAGATGACGGACCCGCCACCAAAAGCATGACGGAGCGAATTCACACCGGCTACTACTATCAAAAGATGATATTGCAAAAACTCGCACAATCTGACATCAAAAAGCTGAAAGACCCATCACCAAAAGGCTGATGGAGCAAACTCACACCGGCTATTACCACCAAAAGGATGATAGAGGAAACACTTGCACAATATGACGTCAACAAGATGATAGACACACCACCATAGGCATGATGGAGCTAACTCAAACCAGCTACCACCACCAAAGGGATGATAGAGCAAAACACTTGCACAATCTGACATCAACAAGATGACAGACCCACTACCAAACGGATGATGGAGCAAACTCACACCGGCTACCACCACCAAAAGGATGATAGAGTAAAACACTCGCACAATCTGACACCACTAAGATGACAGACCCGCCACCAAAATCCTGATGGAGCAAATTCACACCGGCTACTACCACCAAAAGATGATATTGCAAAAACTCGCACAATCTGACATCAAAAAGCTGAAAGACCCATCACTAAAAGGCTGATGGAGAAAACTCACACCGGCTACTACCACCAAAAGGATGACAGAGAAAACACTCGCACAATCTGACGTCAACAAGATGATAGACACACCACCATTAGCATGATGGAGCTAACTCAAACCAGCTACCACCACCAAAGGGATGATAGAGCAAAACACTTGCACAATCTGACATCAACAAGATGACAGACCCACTACCAAACGGATGATGGAGCGAACTCACACCGGCTACTACCACCGAAAGGATGATAGAGTAAAACACTTGCACAATCTGACACCACTAAGATGACAGACCCGCCACCAAAATCCTGATGGAGCAAATTCACACCGGCTACTACCACCAAAAGATGATATTGCAAAAACTCGCACAATCTGACATCAAAAAGCTGAAAGACCCACACCCAATAGGCTGATGGAACGAACTCACACCGGCTACTACCACCAAAAGGATGATAGAGAAAAGACTCGCACAATCTGACGTCAATAAGATGATAGACACACCACCATAAGGATGATGAAGCTAACTCACACCAGCTACCACCACCAAAGGGATGATAGAGCAAAAAACTTGCACAATCTGACATCAACAAGATGACAGACCCACTACCAAACGGATGATGGAGTGAACTCACACCGGCTATTACCACCAAAAGGATGATAGAGCAAAACACTCGCACAATCTGACATCACTAAGATGACAGACCCGCGACCAAAAGCATGACGGAGCGAATTTACACTGGCTACTACCACCAAAAGATGATATTGCAAAAACTCGCACAATCTGACATCAAAAAGCTGAAAGACCCACGACCAAAAGGCTGATGGAGCGAACTCACACCAGCTATTACCACCAAAAGGATGATAGAGCAAAACACTCGCACAATCTGACATCACTAAGATGACAGACCCGCCACCAAAAGCATGACGGAGCGAATTCACACCGGTTACTACCACCAAAAGATGATATTGCAAAAACTCGCACAATCTGACATCAAAAAGCTGAAAGACCCACCACCAAAAGGCTTATGGAGCGAACTCACACCGTCTACTACCTTCAAAAGGATTATAGAGAAAACATTCGCACAATCTGACGTCAACAAGATGATAGACACACCACCATAAGGATGATGGAGCTAACTCACACCAGCTACCACCATCAAAGGGATGATAGAGCAAAACACTTGCACAATCTAACATCAACAAGATGACAGACCCACTACCAAACAGATGATGGAGCGAACTCACACCGGCTACTGCCACCAAAAGGATGATAGAGCAAAACACTCGCACAATCTGACATCACTAAGATGACAGACCCGCCACCAAAAGCATGACGGAGCGAATTCACACCGGCTACTACCACCAAAAGATGATATTGCAAAAACTCGCACAATCTGACATCAAAAAGCTGAAAGACCCATCACCAAAAGGATGATGGAGCAAACTCACACCGGCTATTACCACCAAAAGGATGATAGAGAAAACACTCGCACAATATGACGTCAACAAGATAATAGACACACCACCATAAGCATGATGAAGCTAACTCAAACCAGCTACAGCCACCAAAGGGATGATAGAGCAAAACACTCGCACAATCTGACGTCAAAAATATGATAGACACACCACCATTAGCATGATGGAGCTAACTCAAACCAGCTACCACCACCAAAGGTATGATAGAGCAAAACACTTGCACAATCTGACATCAACAAGATGACAGACCCACTACCAAACGGATGATGGAGTGAACTCACACCGGCTATTACCACCAAAAGGATGATAGAGCAAAACACTCGCACAATATGACATCACTAAGATGACAGACCCGCGACCAAAAGCATGACGGAGCGAATTTACACTGGCTACTACCACCAAAAGATGATATTGCAAAAACTCGCACAATCTGACATCAAAAAGCTGAAAGACCCACGACCAAAAGGCTGATGGAGCGAACTCACACCAGCTATTACCACCAAAAGGATGATAGAGCAAAACACTCGCACAATCTGACATCACTAAGATGACAGACCCGCCACCAAAAGCATGACGGAGCGAATTCACATCGGCTACTACCACCAAAAGATGATATTGCAAAAACTCGCACAATCTGACATCAAAAAGCTGAAAGACCCACCACCAAAAGGCTTATGGAGCGAACTCACACCGTCTACTACCTTCAAAAGGATTATAGAGAAAACATTCGCACAATCTGACGTCAACAAGATGATAGACACACCACCATAAGGATGATGGAGCTAACTCACACCAGCTACCACCATCAAAGGGATGATAGAGCAAAACACTTGCACAATCTAACATCAACAAGATGACAGACCCACTACCAAACAGATGATGGAGCGAACTCACACCGGCTACTACCACCAAAAGGATGATAGAGCAAAACACTCGCACAATATGACATCACTAAGATGACAGACCCGCCACCAAAAGCATGACGGAGCGAATTCACACCGGCTACTACCACCAAAAGATGATATTGCAAAAACTCGCACAATCTGACATCAAAAAGCTGAAAGCCCCATCACCAAAAGGCTGATGGAGCAAACTCACACCGGCTATTACCACCAAAAGGATGATAGAGAAAACACTCGCACAATATGACGTCAACAAGATGATAGACACACCACCATAAGCATGATGAAGCTAACTCAAACCAGCTACCACCACCAAAGGGATGATAGAGCAAAACACTCGCACAATCTGACGTCAAAAATATGATAGACACACCACCATTAGCATGATGGAGCTAACTCAAACCAGCTACCACCACCAAAGGGATGATAGAGCAAAACACTTGCACAATCTGACATCAACAAGATGACAGACCCACTACCAAACGGATGATGGAGCGAACTCACACCGGCTACTACCACCAAAAGGATGATAGAGTAAAACACTCGTACAATCTGACACCACTAAGATGACAGACCCGCCACCAAAAGCCTGATGGAGCAAATTCACACCGGGTACTACCACCAAAAGTTGATATTGCAAAAACTCGCACAATCTGACATCAAAAGGCTCAAAGACCCATCACTAAAAGGCTGATGGAGCAAACTCACACCGGCTACTACCACCAAAAGGATGATAGAGAAAACACTCGCACAATCTGACGTCAACAAGATGATAGACACACCACCATTAGCATGATGGAGCTAACTCAAACCAGCTACCACCACCAAAGGGATGATAGAGCAAAACACTTGCACAATCTGACATCAACAAGATGACAGACCCACTACCAAACGGATGATGGAGCAAACTCACACCGGCTACTACCACCAAAAGGATGATAGAGTAAAACACTCGCACAATCTGACACCACTAAGATGACAGACCCGCCACCAAAATCCTGATGGAGCAAATTGACACCGACTACTACCACCAAAAGATGATATTGCAAAAACTCGCACAATCTGACATCAAAAAGCTGAAAGACCCACACCCAATAGGCTGATGGAACGAACTCACACCGGCTACTACCACCAAAAGGATGATAGAGAAAACACTCGCACAATCTGACGTCAACAAAATGATAGACACACCACCATAAGGATGAGGAAGCTAACTCACACCAGCTACCACCACCAAAGGGATGATAGAGCAAAACACTTGCACAATCTGACATCAACAAGATGACAGACCCACTACCAAACGGATGATGGAGTGAACTCACACCGGCTATTACCACCAAAAGGATGATAGAGCAAAACACTCGCACAATCTGACATCACTAAGATGACAGACCCGCGACCAAAAGCAAGACGGAGTGAATTTACACCGGCTACTACCACCAAAAGATGATATTGCAAAAACTCGCACAATCTGACATCAAAAAGCTGAAAGACCCACCACCAAAAGGCTGATGGAGCGAACTCACACCGGCTATTACCACCAAAAGGATGATAGAGCAAAACACTCGCACAATCTGACATCACTAAGATGACTGACCCGCCACCAAAAGCATGACGGAGCGAATTCACACCGGCTACTACCACCAAAAGATGATATTGCAAAAACTCGCACAATCTGACATCAAAAAGCTGAAAGACCCAAAACCAAAAGGCTGATGGAGCGAACTCACACCCTCTACTACATCCAAAAGGATTATAGAGAAAACACTCGCACAATCTGACGTCAACAAGATGATAGACACACCACCATAAGCATGATGGAGCTAACTCAAACCAGCTACCACCACCAAAGGGATGATAGAGCAAAACACTTGCACAATCTGACATCAACAAGATGACAGACCCACTACCAAACGGATGATGGAGCGAACTCACACCGGCTACTACCACCAAAAGGATGATAGAGAAAAACACTCGCACAATCTGACATCACTAAGATGACAGACCCGCCACAAAAAGGATGACGGAGCGAATTCACACCGGCTACTACCACCAAAAGATGATATTGCAAAAACTCGCACAATTTGACATCAAAAAGCTGAAAGACCCATTACCAAAAGGCTGATGGAGCAAACTCACACCGGCTATTACCACCAAAAGGATGATAGAGAAAACACTCGCACAATCTGACGTCAACAAGATGATTGACACACCACCATTAGCATGATGGAGCTAACTCAAAGCAGCTACCACCACCAAAGGGATGATAGAGCAAAACACTTGCACAATCTGACATCAACAAGATGACAGACCCATTACCAAACGGATGATGGAGCAAACTCACACCGGCTACTACAACCAAAAGGATGATAGAGTAAAACACTCGCACAATCTGACACCACTAAGATGACAGACCCGCCACCAAAATCCTGATGGAGCAAATTCACACCGGCTACTACCACCAAAAGATGATATTGCAAAAACTCGCACAATCTGACATCAAAAAGCTGAAAGACCCATACCCAATAGGCTGATGGAACGAACTCACACCGGCTACTACCACCAAAAGGATGATAGAGAAAACACTCGCACAATCTGACGTCAACAAAATGATAGACACACCACCATAAGGATGAGGAAGCTAACTCACACCAGCTACCACCACCAAAGGGATGATAGAGCAAAACACTTGCACAATCTGACATAAACAAGATGACAGACCCACTACCAAACGGATGATGGAGCGAACTCACACCGGCTATTACCACCAAAAGGATGATAGAGCAAAACACTCGCACAATCTGACATCACTAAGATGACAGACCCGCGACCAAAAGCAAGACGGAGCGAATTTACACCGGCTACTACTACCAAAAGATGATATTGCAAAAACTCGCACAATCTGACATCAAAAAGCTGAAAGACCCACCACCAAAAGGCTGATGGAGCAAACTCACACCGGCTATTACCACCAAAAGGATGATAAAGCAAAACACTCGCACAATCTGACATCACTAAGATGACAGACCCGCCACCAAAAGCATGACGGAGCGAATTCACACCGGCTACTACCACCAAAAGATGATATTGCAAAAACTCGCACAATCTGCAATCAAAAAGCTGAAAGACCCAAAACCAAAAGGCTGATGGAGCGAACTCACACCGTCTACTACATCCAAAAGGATTATAGAGAAAACACTCGCACAATCTGACGTCAACAAGATGATAGACACACCACCATAAGGATGATGGAGCTAACTCACACCAGCTACCACCATCAAAGGGATGATAGAGCAAAACACTTGCACAATCTAACATCAACAAGATGACAGACCCACTACCAAACGGATGATGGAGCAAACTCACACCGGCTACTACCACCAAAATGATGATAGAGCAAAACACTCGCACAATCTGACATCACTAAGATGACAGACCCGCCACCAAAAGCATGACGGAGGGAATTCACACCGGCTACTACCACCAAAAGATGATATTGCAAAAACTCGCACAATCTGACATCAAAAAGCTGAAAGACCCATCACCAAAAGGCTAATGGAGCAAACTCACACCGGCTATTACCACCAAAAGGATGATAGAGAAAACACTCGCACAATATGACGTCAACAAGATGATAGACACACCACCATAAGCATGATGGAGCTAACTCAAACCAGCTACCACCACCAAAGGGATGATAGAGCAAAACACTCGCACAATCTGACGTCAAAAATATGATAGACACACCACCATTAGCATGATGGAGCTAACTCAAACCAGCTACCACCACCAAAGGGATGATAGAGCAAAACACTTGCACAATCTGACATTAACAAGATGACAGACACACTACCAAACGGATGATGGAGCAAACTCACACCGGCTACTACCACCAAAAGGATGATAGAGTAAAACACTCGCACAATCTGACACCACTAAGATGACAGACCCGCCACCAAAAGCCTGATGGAGCAAATTCACACCGGCTACTACCACCAAAAGATGATATTGCAAAAAGTCGCACAATCTGACATCAAAAGGCTGAAAGACCCATCACTTAAAGGCTGATGGAGCAAACTCACACCGGCTACTACCACCAAAAGGATGATAGAGAAAACACTCGCACAATCTGACGTCAACAAGATGATAGACACACCACCATTAGCATGATGGAGCTAACTCAAACCAGCTACCACCACCAAAGGGATGATAGAGCAAAACACTTGCACAATCTGACATCAACAAGATGACAGACCCACTACCAAACGGATGATGGACCGAACTCACACCGGCTACTACCACCAAAAGGATGATAGAGTAAAACACTCGCACAATCTGACACCACTAAGATGACAGACCCGCCACCAAAATCCTGATGGAGCAAATTCATACCGGCTACTACCACCAAAAGATGATATTGCAAAAACTCGCACAATCTGACATCAAAAAGCTGAAAGACCCACACCCAATAGGCTGATGGAACGAACTCACACCGGCTACTACCACCAAAAGGATGATAGAGAAAACACTCGCACAATCTGACGTCAACAAAATGATAGACACACCACCATAAGGATGAGGAAGCTAACTCACACCAGCTACCACCACCAAAGGGATGATAGAGCAAAACACTTGCACAATCTGACATCAACAAGATGACAGACCCACTACCAAACGGATGATGGAATGAACTCACACCGGCTATTACCACCAAAAGGATGATAGAGCAAAATACTCGCACAATCTGACATCACTAAGATGACAGACCCGCGACCAAAAGCAAGACGGAGCGAATTTACACCGGCTACTACCACCAAAAGATGATATTGCAAAAACTCGCACAATCTGACATCAAAAAGCTGAAAGACCCACCACCAAAAGGCTGATGGAGCGAACTCACACCGGATATTACCACCAAAAGGATGATAGAGCAAAACACTCGCACAATCTGACATCACTAAGATGACAGACCCGCCACCAAAAGCATGACGGAGGGAATTCACACCGGCTACTACCACAAAAAGATGATATTGCAAAAACTCGCACAATCTGACATCAAAAAGCTGAGAGACCCATCACCAAAAGGATGATGGAGCAAACTCACACCGGCTATTACCACCAAAAGGATGATAGAGAAAACACTCGCACAATATGACGTCAACAAGATGATAGACACACCACCATAAGCATGATGGAGCTAACTCAAACCAGCTACCACCACCAAAGGGATGATAGAGCAAAACACTCGCACAATCTGACGTCAAAAATATGATAGACACACCACCATTAGCATGATGGAGCTAACTCAAACCAGCTACCACCACCAAAGGGATGATAGAGCAAAACACTTGCACAATCTGACATTAACAAGATGACAGACCCACTACAAAACGGATGATGGAGCGAACTCACACCGGCTACTACCACCAAAAGGATGATAGAGTAAAACACTCGCACAATCTGACACCACTAAGATGACAGACCCGCCACCAAAAGCCTGATGGAGAAAATTCACACCGGCTACTACCACCAAAAGATGATATTGCAAAAACTCACACAATCTGACATCAAAAGGCTGAAAGACCCATCACTAAAAGGCTGATGGAGCAAACTCACTCCGGCTACTACCACCAAAAGGATGATAGAGAAAACACTCGCACAATCTGACGTCAACAAGATGATAGAGACACCACCATTAGCATGATGGAGCTAACTCAAACAAGCTACCACCACCAAAGGGATGATAGAGCAAAACACTTGCACAATCTGACATCAACAAGATGACAGACCCACTACCAAACGGATGATGGAGCAAACTCACACCGGCTACTACCACCAAACGGATGATAGAGTAAAACACTCGCACAATCTGACACCACTAAGATGACAGACCCGCCACCAAAATCCTGATGGAGCAAATTCACACCGGCTACTACCACCAAAAGATGATATTGCAAAAACTCGCACAATCTGACATCAAAAAGCTGAAAGACCCACACCCAATAGGCTGATGGAACGAACTCACACCGGCTACTACCACCAAAAGGATGATAGAGAAAACAATCGCACAATCTGACGTCAACAAAATGATAGACACACCACCATAAGGATGAGGAAGCTAACTCACACCAGCTACCACCACCAAAGGGATGATAGAGCAAAACACTTGCACAATCTGACATCAACAAGATGACAGACCCACTACCAAACGAATGATGGAGTGAACTCACACCGGCTATTACCACCAAAAGGATGATAGAGCAAAACACTCGCACAATCTGACATCACTAAGATGACAGACCCGCGACCAAAAGCAAGATGGAGCGAATTTACACCGGCTACTACCACCAAAAGATGATATTGCAAAAACTCGCACAATCTGACATCAAAAAGCTGAAAGACCCACCACCAAAAGGCTGATGGAGAGAACTCACAACGGCTATTACCACCAAAAGGATGATAGAGCAAAACACTCGCACAATCTGACATCACTAAGATGACAGACCCGCCACCAAAAGCATGACGGAGCGAATTCACACCGGCTACTACCACCAAAAGATGATATTGCAAAAACTCGCACAATCTGACATCAAAAAGCTGAAAGACCCAAAACCAAAAGGCTGATGGAGCGAACTCACACCGTCTACTACATCCAAAAGGATTATAGAGAAAACACTCGCACAATCTGACATCAACAAGATGATAGACACACCACCATTAGCATGATGGAGCTAACTCAAACCAGCTACCACCACCAAAGGGATGATAGAGCAAAACACTTGCACAATCTAACATCAACAAGGTGACAGACCCACTACCAAACGGATGATGGAGCGAACTCACACCGGCTACTACCACCAAAAGGATGATAGAGTAAAACACTCGCACAATCTAACACCACTAAGATGACAGACCCGCCACCAAAATCCTGATGGAGCAAATTCACACCGGCTACTACCACCAAAAGATGATATTGCAAAAACTCGCACAATCTGACATCAAAAAGCTGAAAGACCCACACCCAATAGGCTGATGGAACGAACTCACACCGGCTACTACCACCAAAAGGATGATAGAGAAAACACCCGCACAATCTGACGTCAATAAGATGATAGACACACCACCATAAGGATGATGAAGCTAACTCACACCAGCTACCACCACCAAAGGGATGATAGAGCAAAACACTTGCACAATCTGACATCAACAAGATGACAGACCCACTACCAAACGGATGATGGAGTGAACTCACACCGGCTATTACCACCAAAAGGATGATAGAGCAAAACACTCGCACAATCTGACATCACTAAGATGACAGACCCGCGACCAAAAGCATGACGGAGCGAATTTACACTGGCTACTAGCACCAAAAGATGATATTGCAAAAACTCGCACAATCTGACATCAAAAAGCTGAAAGACCCACCACCAAAAGGCTGATGGAGCGAACTCACACCGGCTATTACCACCAAAAGGATGATAGAGCAAAACACTCGCACAATCTGACATCACTAAGATGAAAGACCCGCCACCAAAAGCATGACGGAGGGAATTCACACCTGCTACTACCACCAAAAGATGATATTGCAAAAACTCGCACAATCTGACATCAAAAAGCTGAAAGACCCATCACCAAAAGGCTGATGGAGCAAACTCACACCGGCTATTACCACCAAAAGGATGATAGAGAAAACACTCGCACAATATGACGTCAACAAGATGATAGACACACCACCATAAGCATGATGAAGCTAACTCAAACCAGCTACCACCACCAAAGGGATGATAGAGCAAAACACTCGCACAATCTGACGTCAAAAATATGATAGACACACCACCATTAGCATGATGGAGCTAACTCAAACCAGCTACCACCACCAAAGGGATGATAGAGCAAAACACTTGCACAATCTGACATTAACAAGATGACAGACCCACTACCAAACGGATGATGGAGCGAACTCACACCGGCTACTACCACCAAAAGGATGATAGAGTAAAACACTCGCACAATCTGACACCACTAAGATGACAGACCCGCCACCAAAAGCCTGATGAAGAAAATTCACACCGGCTACTACCACCAAAAGATGATATTGCAAAAACTCACACAATCTGACATCAAAAGGCTGAAATACCCATCACTAAAAGGCTGATGGAGCAAACTCACTCCGGCTACTACCACCAAAAGGATGATAGAGAAAACACTCGCACAATCTGACGTCAACAAGATGATAGACACACCACCATTAGCATGATGGAGCTAACTCAAACCAGCTACCACCACCAAAGGGATGATAGAGCAAAACACTTGCACAATCTGACATCAACAAGATGACAGACCCACTACCAAACGGATGATGGAGCAAACTCACACCGGCTACTACCACCAAAAGGATGATAGAGTAAAACACTCGCACAATCTGACACCACTAAGATGACAGACCCGCCACCAAAATCCTGATGGAGCAAATTCACACCGGCTACTACCACCAAAAGATGATATTGCAAAAACTCGCACAATCTGACATCAAAAAGCTGAAAGACCCACACCCAATAGGCTGATGGAACGAACTCACACCGGCTACTACCACCAAAAGGATGATAGAGAAAAGAATCGCACAATCTGACGTCAACAAAATGATAGACACACCACCATAAGGATGAGGAAGCTAACTCACACCAGCTACCACCACCAAAGGGATGATAGAGCAAAACACTTGCACAATCTGACATCAACAAGATGACAGACCCACTACCAAACGAATGATGGAGTGAACTCACACCGGCTATTACCACCAAAAGGATGATAGAGCAAAACACTCGCACAATCTGACATCACTAAGATGACAGACCCGCGACCAAAAGCAAGATGGAGCGAATTTACACCGGCTACTACCACCAAAAGATGATATTGCAAAAACTCGCACAATCTGACATCAAAAAGCTGAAAGACCCACCACCAAAAGGCTGATGGAGCGAACTCACACCGGCTATTACCACCAAAAGGATGATAGAGCAAAACACTCGCACAATCTGACATCACTAAGATGACAGACCCGCCACCAAAAGCATGACGGAGCGAATTCACACCGGCCACTACCACCAAAAGATGATATTGCAAAAACTCGCACAATCTGACATCAAAAAGCTGAAAGACCCAAAACCAAAAGGCTGATGGAGCGAACTCACACCGTCTACTACATCCAAAAGGATTATAGAGAAAACACTCGCACAATCTGACGTCAACAAGATGATAGACACACCACCATTAGCATGATGGAGCTAACTCAAACCAGCTACCACCACCAAAGGGATGATAGAGCAAAACACTTGCACAATCTAACATCAACAAGATGACAGACCCACTACCAAACGGATGATGGAGCGAACTCACACCGGCTACTACCACCAAAAGGATGATAGAGTAAAACACTCGCACAATCTAACACCACTAAGATGACAGACCCGCCACCAAAATCCTGATGGAGCAAATTCACACCGGCTACTACCACCAAAAGATGATATTGCAAAAACTCGCACAATCTGACATCAAAAAGCTGAAAGACCCACACCCAATAGGCTGATGGAACGAACTCACACCGGCTACTACCACCAAAAGGATGATAGAGAAAACACTCGCACAATCTGACGTCAATAAGATGATAGACACACCACCATAAGGATGATGAAGCTAACTCACACCAGCTACCACCACCAAAGGGATGATAGAGCAAAACACTTGCACAATCTGACATCAACAAGATGACAGACCCACTACCAAACGGATGATGGAGTGAACTCACACCAGCTATTACCACCAAAAGGATGATAAAGCAAAACACTCTCACAATCTGACATCACTAAGATGACAGACCCGCGACCAAAAGCATGACGGAGCGAATTTACACTGGCTACTACCACCAAAAGATGATATTGCAAAAACTCGCACAATCTGACATCAAAAAGCTGAAAGACCCACCACCAAAAGGCTGATGGAGCGAACTCACACCGGCTATTACCACCAAAAGGATGATAGAGCAAAACACTCGCACAATCTGACATCACTAAGATGACAGACCCGCCACCAAAAGCATGACGGAGCGAATTCACACCGGCCACTACCACCAAAAGATGATATTGCAAAAACTCGCACAATCTGACATCAAAAAGCTGAAAGACCCAAAACCAAAAGGCTGATGGAGCGAACTCACACCGTCTACTACATCCAAAAGGATTATAGAGAAAACACTCGCACAATCTGACGTCAACAAGATGATAGACACACCACCATTAGCATGATGGAGCTAACTCAAACCAGCTACCACCACCAAAGGGATGATAGAGCAAAACACTTGCACAATCTAACATCAACAAGATGACAGACCCACTACCAAACGGATGATGGAGCGAACTCACACCGGCTACTACCACCAAAAGGATGATAGAGTAAAACACTCGCACAATCTAACACCACTAAGATGACAGACCCGCCACCAAAATCCTGATGGAGCAAATTCACACCGGCTACTACCACCAAAAGATGATATTGCAAAAACTCGCACAATCTGACATCAAAAAGCTGAAAGACCCACACCCAATAGGCTGATGGAACGAACTCACACCGGCTACTACCACCAAAAGGATGATAGAGAAAACACTCGCACAATCTGACGTCAATAAGATGATAGACACACCACCATAAGGATGATGAAGCTAACTCACACCAGCTACCACCACCAAAGGGATGATAGAGCAAAACACTTGCACAATCTGACATCAACAAGATGACAGACCCACTACCAAACGGATGATGGAGTGAACTCACACCGGCTATTACCACCAAAAGGATGATAAAGCAAAACACTCTCACAATCTGACATCACTAAGATGACAGACCCGCGACCAAAAGCATGACGGAGCGAATTTACACTGGCTACTACCACCAAAAGATGATATTGCAAAAACTCGCACAATCTGACATCAAAAAGCTGAAAGACCCACCACCAAAAGGCTGATGGAGCGAACTCACACCGGCTATTACCACCAAAAGGATGATAGAGCAAAACACTCGCACAATCTGACATCACTAAGATGACAGACCCACCACCAAAAGCATGACGGAGGGAATTCACACCGGCTACTACCACCAAAAGATGATATTGCAAAAACTCGCACAATCTGACATCAAAAAGCTGAAAGACCCATCACCAAAAGGCTGATGGAGCAAACTCACACCGGCTATTACCACCAAAAGGATGATAGAGAAAACACTCGCACAATATGACGTCAACAAGATGATAGACACACCACCATAAGCATGATGAAGCTAACTCAAACCAGCTACCACCACCAAAGGGATGATAGAGCAAAACACTCGCACAATCTGACGTCAAAAATATGATAGACACACCACCATTAGCATGATGGAGCTAACTCAAACCAGCTACCACCACCAAAGGGATGATAGAGCAAAACACTTGCACAATCTGACATTAACAAGATGACAGACCCACTACCAAACGGATGATGGAGCGAACTCACACCGGCTACTACCACCAAAAGGATGATAGAGTAAAACACTCGCACAATCTGACACCACTAAGATGACAGACCCGCCACCAAAAGCCTGATGGAGAAAATTCACAACGGCTACTACCACCAAAAGATGATATTGCAAAAACTCGCACAATCTGACATCAAAAGGCTGAAAGACCCATCACTAAAAGGCTGATGGAGCAAACTCACTCCGGCTACTACCACCAAAAGGATGATAGAGAAAACACTCGCACAATCTGACGTCAACAAGATGATAGACACACCACCATTAGCATGATGGAGCTAACTCAAACCAGCTACCACCACCAAAGGGATGATAGAGCAAAACACTTGCACAATCTAACATCAACAAGATGACAGACCCACTACCAAACGGATGATGGAGCGAACTCACACCGGCTACTACCACCAAAAGGATGATAGAGTAAAACACTCGCACAATCTAACACCACTAAGATGACAGACCCGCCACCAAAATCCTGATGGAGCAAATTCACACCGGCTACTACCACCAAAAGATGATATTGCAAAAACTCGCACAATCTGACATCAAAAAGCTGAAAGACCCACACCCAATAGGCTGATGGAACGAACTCACACCGGCTACTACCACCAAAAGGATGATAGAGAAAACACTCGCACAATCTGACGTCAATAAGATGATAGACACACCACCATAAGGATGATGAAGCTAACTCACACCAGCTACCACCACCAAAGGGATGATAGAGCAAAACACTTGCACAATCTGACATCAACAAGATGACAGACCCACTACCAAACGGATGATGGAGTGAACTCACACCGGCTATTACCACCAAAAGGATGATAGAGCAAAACACTCGCACAATCTGACATCACTAAGATGACAGACCCGCGACCAAAAGCATGACGGAGCGAATTTACACTGGCTACTACCACCAAAAGATGATATTGCAAAAACTCGCACAATCTGACATCAAAAAGCTGAAAGACCCACCAACAAAAGGCTGATGGAGCGAACTCACACCGGCTATTACCACCAAAAGGATGATAGAGCAAAACACTCGCACAATCTGACATCACTAAGATGACAGACCCGCCACCAAAAGCATGACGGAGGGAATTCACACCGGCTACTACCACCAAAAGATGATATTGCAAAAACTCGCACAATCTGACATCAAAAAGCTGAAAGACCCATCACCAAAAGGCTGATGGAGCAAACTCACACCGGCTATTACCACCAAAAGGATGATAGAGAAAACACTCGCACAATATGACGTCAACAAGATGATAGACACACCACCATAAGCATGATGAAGCTAACTCAAACCAGCTACCACCACCAAAGGGATGATAGAGCAAAACACTCGCACAATCTGACGTCAAAAATATGATAGACACACCACCATTAGCATGATGGAGCTAACTCAAACCAGCTACCACCACCAAAGGGATGATAGAGCAAAACACTTGCACAATCTGACATTAACAAGATGACAGACCCACTACCAAACGGATGATGGAGCGAACTCACACCGGCTACTACCACCAAAAGGATGATAGAGTAAAACACTCGCACAATCTGACACCACTAAGATGACAGACCCGCCACCAAAAGCCTGATGGAGAAAATTCACAACGGCTACTACCACCAAAAGATGATATTGCAAAAACTCGCACAATCTGACATCAAAAGGCTGAAAGACCCATCACTAAAAGGGTGATGGAGCAAACTCACTCCGGCTACTACCACCAAAAGGATGATAGAGAAAACACTCGCACAATCTGACGTCAACAAGATGATAGACACACCACCATTAGCATGATGGAGCTAACTCAAACCAGCTACCACCACCAAAGGGATGATAGAGTAAAACACTCGCACAATCTGACACCACTAAGATGACAGACCCGCCACCAAAATCCTGATGGAGCAAATTCACACCGGCTACTACCACCAAAAGATGATATTGCAAAAACTCGCACAATCTGACATCAAAAAGCTGAAAGACCCACACCCAATAGGCTGATGGAACGAACTCACACCGGCTACTACCACCAAAAGGATGATAGAGAAAACACTCGCACAATCTGACGTCAACAAAATGATAGACACACCACCGTAAGGATGAGGAAGCTAACTCACACCAGCTACCACCACCAAAGGGATGATAGAGCAAAACACTTGCACAATCTGACATCAACAAGATGACAGACCCACTACCAAACGAATGATGGAGTGAACTCACACCGGCTATTACCACCAAAAGGATGATAGAGCAAAACACTCGCACAATCTGACATCACTAAGATGACAGACCCGCGACCAAAAGCAAGACAGAGCGAATTTACACCGGCTACTACCACCAAAAGATGATATTGCAAAAACTCGCACAATCTGACATCAAAAAGCTGAAAGACCCACCACCAAAAGGCTGATGGAGCAAACTCACACCGGCTATTACCACCAAAAGGATGATAGAGCAAAACACTCGCACAATCTGACATCACTAAGATGACAGACCCGCCACCAAAAGCATGACGGAGCGAATTCACACCGGCTACTACCACCAAAAGATGATATTGCAAAAACTCGCACAATCTGACATCAAAAAGCTGAAAGACCCAAAACCAAAAGGCTGATGGAGCGAACTCACACCGTCTACTACATCCAAAAGGATTATAGAGAAAACACTCGCACAATCTGACGTCAACAAGATGATAGACACACCACCATTAGCATGATGGAGCTAACTCAAACCAGCTACCACCACCAAAGGGATGATAGAGCAAAACACTTGCACAATCTAACATCAACAAGATGACAAACCCACTACCAAACGGATGATGGAGCGAACTCACACCGGCTACTACCACCAAAAGGATGATAGAGTAAAACACTCGCACAATCTGACACCACTAAGATGACAGACCCGCCACCAAAATCCTGATGGAGCAAATTCACACCGGCTACTAACACCAAAAGATGATATTGCAAAAACTCGCACAATCTGACATCAAAAAGCTGAAAGACCCACACCCAATAGGCTGATGGAACGAACTCACACCGGCTACTACCACCAAAAGGATGATAGAGAAAACACTCGCACAATCTGACGTCAATAAGATGATAGACACACCACCATAAGGATGATGAAGCTAACTCACACCAGCTACCACCACCAAAGGGATGATAGAGCAAAACACTTGCACAATCTGACATCAACAAGATGACAGACCCACTACCAAACGGATGATGGAGTGAACTCACACCGGCTATTACCACCAAAAGGATGATAGAGCAAAACACTCGCACAATCTGACATCACTAAGATGACAGACCCGCGACCAAAAGCATGACGGAACGAATTTACACTGGTTACTACCACCAAAAGATGATATTGCAAAAACTCGCACAATCTGACATCAAAAAGCTGAAAGACCCACGACCAAAAGGCTGATGGAGCGAACTCACACCAGCTATTCCCACCAAAAGGATGATAGAGCAAAACACTTGCACAATCTGACATCACTAAGATGACAGACCCGCCACCAAAAGCATGACGGAGCGAATTCACACCGGCTACTACCACCAAAAGATGATATTGCAAAAACTCGCACAATCTGACATCAAAAAGCTGAAAGACCCAAAACCAAAAGGCTGATGGAGCGAACTCACACCGTCTACTACATCCAAAAGGATTATAGAGAAAACACTCGCACAATCTGACGTCAACAAGATGATAGACACACCACCATTAGCATGATGGAGCTAACTCAAACCAGCTACCACCACCAAAGGGATGATAGAGCAAAACACTTGCACAATCTAACATCAACAAGATGACAGACCCACTACCAAACGGATGATGGAGCGAACTCACACCGGCTACTACCACCAAAAGGATGATAGAGTAAAACACTCGCACAATCTGACACCACTAAGATGACAGACCCACCACCAAAATCCTGATGGAGCAAATTCACACCGGCTACTACCACCAAAAGATGATATTGCAAAAACTCGCACAATCTGACATCAAAAAGCTGAAAGACTCACACCCAATAGGCTGATGGAACGAACTCACACCTGCTACTACCACCAAAAGGATGATAGAGAAAACACTCGCACAATCTGACGTCAATAAGATGATAGACACACCACCATAAGGATGATGAAGCTAACTCACACCAGCTACCACCACCAAAGGGATGATAGAGCAAAACACTTGCACAATCTGACATCAACAAGATGACAGACCCACTACCAAACGGATGATGGAGTGAACTCACACCAGCTATTACCACCAAAAGGATGATAGAGCAAAACACTCGCACAATCTGACATCACTAAGATGACAGACCCGCGACCAAAAGCATGACGGAGCGAATTTACACTGGCTACTACCACCAAAAGATGATATTGCAAAAACTCGCACAATCTGACATCAAAAAGCTGAAAGACCCACCACCAAAAGGCTGATGGAGCGAACTCACACCGGCTATTACCACCAAAAGGATGATAGAGCAAAACACTCGCACAATCTGACATCACTAAGACGACAGACCCGCCACCAAAAGCATGACGGAGGGAATTCACACCGGCTACTACCACCAAAAGATGATATTGCAAAAACTCGCACAATCTGACATCAAAAAGCTGAAAGACCCATCACCAAAAGGCTGATGGAGCAAACTCACACCGACTATTACCACCAAAAGGATGATAGAGAAAACACTCGCACAATATGACGTCAACAAGATGATAGACACACCACCAGAAGCATGATGAAGCTAACTCAAACCAGCTACCACCACCAAAGGGATGATAGAGCAAAACACTCGCACAATCTGACGTCAAAAATATGATAGACACACCACCATTAGCATGATGGAGCTAACTCAAACCAGCTACCACCACCAAAGGGATGATAGAGCAAAACACTTGCACAATCTGACATTAACAAGATGACAGACCCACTACCAAACGGATGATGGAGCGAACTCACACCGGCTACTACCACCAAAAGGATGATAGAGTAAAACACTCGCACAATCTGACACCACTAAGATGACAGACCCGCCACCAAAAGCCTGATGGAGAAAATTCACAACGGCTACGACCACCAAAAGATGATATTGCAAAAACTCGCACAATCTGACATCAAAAGGCTGAAAGACCCATCACTAAAAGGCTAATGGAGCAAACTCACTCCGGCTACTACCACCAAAAGGATGATAGAGAAAACACTCGCACAATCTGACGTCAACAAGATGATAGACACACCACCATTAGCATGATGGAGCTAACTCAAACCAGCTACCACCACCAAAGGGATGATAGAGCAAAACACTTGCACAATCTGACATCAACAAGATGACAGACCCACTACCAAACAGATGATGGAGCAAACTCACACCGGCTACTACCACCAAAAGGATGATAGAGTAAAACACTCGCACAATCTGACACCAATAAGATGACAGACCCGCCACCAAAATCCTGATGGAGCAAATTCACACCGGCTACTACCACCAAAAGATGATATTGCAAAACTCGCACAATCTGACATCAAAAAGCTGAAAGACCCACACCCAATAGGCTGATGGAACGAACTCACACCGGCTACTACCACCAAAAGGATGATAGAGAAAACACTCGCACAATCTGACGTCAATAAGATGATAGACACACCACCATAAGGATGATGAAGCTAACTCACACCAGCTACCACCACCAAAGGGATGATAGAGCAAAACACTTGCACAATCTGACATCAACAAGATGACAGACCCACTACCAAACGGATGATGGAGTGAACTCACACCGGCTATTACCACCAAAAGGATGATAGAGCAAAACACTCGCACAATCTGACATCACTAAGATGACAGACCCGCGACCAAAAGCATGACGGAGCGAATTTACACTGGCTACTACCACCAAAAGATGATATTGCAAAAACTCGCACAATCTGACATCAAAAAGCTGAAAGACCCACGACCAAAAGGCTGATGGAGCGAACTCACACCAGCTATTCCCACCAAAAGGATGATAGAGCAAAACACTCGCACAATCTGACATCACTAAGATGACAGACCCGCCACCAAAAGCATGACGGAGCGAATTCACACCGGCTACTACCACCAAAAGATGATATTGCAAAAACTCGCACAATCTGACATCAAAAAGCTGAAAGACCCAAAACCAAAAGGCTGATGGAGCGAACTCACACCGTCTACTACATCCAAAAGGATTATAGAGAAAACACTCGCACAATCTGACGTCAACAAGATGATAGACACACCACCATTAGCATGATGGAGCTAACTCAAACCAGCTACCACCACCAAAGGGATGATAGAGCAAAACACTTGCACAATCTAACATCAACAAGATGACAAACCCACTACCAAACGGATGATGGAGCAAACTCACACCGGCTACTACCACCAAAAGGATGATAGAGTAAAACACTCGCACAATCTGACACCACTAAGATGACAGACCCGCCACCAAAATCCTGATGGAGCAAATTCACACCGGCTACTACCACCAAAAGATGATATTGCAAAAACTCGCACAATCTGACATCAAAAAGCTGAAAGACCCACACCCAATAGGCTGATGGAACGAACTCACACCGGCTACTACCACCAAAAGGATGATAGAGAAAACACTCGCACAATCTGACGTCAATAAGATGATAGACACACCACCATAAGGATGATGAAGCTAACTCACACCAGCTACCACCACAAAAGGGATGATAGAGCAAAACACTTGCACAATCTGACATCAACAAGATGACAGACCCACTACCAAACGGATGATGGAGTGAACTCACACCGGCTATTACCACCAAAAGGATGATAGAGCAAAACATTCTCACAATCTGACATCACTAAGATGACAGACCCGCGACCAAAAGCATGACGGAGCAAATTTACACTGGCTACTACCACCAAAAGATGATATTGCAAAAACTCGCACAATCTGACATCAAAAAGCTGAAAGACCCACGACCAAAAGGCTGATGGAGCGAACTCACACCAGCTATTCCCACCAAAAGGATGATAGAGCAAAACACTCGCACAATCTGACATCACTGAGATGACAGACCCGCCACCAAAAGCATGACGGAGCGAATTCACACCGGCTACTACCACCAAAAGATGATATTGCAAAAACTCGCACAATCTGACATCAAAAAGCTGAAAGACCCAAAACCAAAAGGCTGATGGAGCGAACTCACACCGTCTACTACATCCAAAAGGATTATAGAGAAAACACTCGCACAATCTGACGTCAACAAGATGATAGACACACCACCATTAGCATGATGGAGCTAACTCAAACCAGCTACCACCACCAAAGGGATGATAGAGCAAAACACTTGCACAATCTAACATCAACAAGATGACAAACCCACTACCAAACAGATGATGGAGCGAACTCACACCGGCTACTACCACCAAAAGGATGACAGAGTAAAACACTCGCACAATCTGACACCACTAAGATGACAGACCCGCCACCAAAATCCTGATGGAGCAAATTCACACCGGCTACTACCACCAAAAGATGATATTGCAAAAACTCGCACAATCTGACATCAAAAAGCTGAAAGACCCACACCCAATAGGCTGATGGAACGAACTCACACCGGCTACTACCACCAAAAGGATGATAGAGAAAACACTCGCACAATCTGACGTCAATAAGATGATAGACACACCACCATAAGGATGATGAAGCTAACTCACACCAGCTACCACCACCAAAGGGATGATAGAGCAAAACACTTGCACAATCTGACATCAACAAGATGACAGACCCACTACCAAACGGATGATGGAGTGAACTCACACCGGCTATTACCACCAAAAGGATGATAGAGCAAAACACTCGCACAATATGACATCACTAAGATGACAGACCCGCGACCAAAAGCATGACGGAGCGAATTTACACTGGCTACTACCACCAAAAGATGATATTGCAAAAACTCGCACAATCTGACATCAAAAAGCTGAAAGACCCACGACCAAAAGACTGATGGAGCGAACTCACACCAGCTATTCCCACCAAAAGGATGATAGAGCAAAACACTCGCACAATCTGACATCACTAAGATGACAGACCCGCCACCAAAAGCATGACGGAGCGAATTCACACCGGCTACTACCACCAAAAGATGATATTGCAAAAACTCGCACAATCTGACATCAAAAAGCTGAAAGACCCAAAACCAAAAGGCTGATGGAGCGAACTCACACCGTCTACTACATCCAAAAGGATTATAGAGAAAACACTCGCACAATCTGACGTCAACAAGATGATAGACACACCACCATTAGCATGATGGAGCTAACTCAAACCAGCTACCACCACCAAAGGGATGATAGAGCAAAACACTTGCACAATCTAACATCAACAAGATGACAGACCCACTACCAAACGGATGATGGAGCGAACTCACACCGGCTACTACCACCAAAAGGATGATAGAGTAAAACACTCGCACAATCTGACACCACTAAGATGACAGACCCGCCACCAAAATCCTGATGGAGCAAATTCACACCGGCTACTACCACAAAAAGATGATATTGCAAAAACTCGCACAATCTGACATCAAAAAGCTGAAAGACCCACACCCAATAGGCTGATGGAACGAACTCACACTGGCTACTACCACCAAAAGGATGATAGAGAAAACACTCGCACAATCTGACGTCAATAAGATGATAGACATACCACCATAAGGATGATGAAGCTAACTCACACCAGCTACCACCACCAAAGGGATGATAGAGCAAAACACTTGCACAATCTGACATCAACAAGATGACAGACCCACTACCAAACGGATGATGGAGTGAACTCACACCGGCTATTACCACCAAAAGGATGATAGAGTAAAACACTCGCACAATCTGACATCACTAAGATGACAGACCCGCGACCAAAAGCATGACGAAGCGAATTTACACTGGCTACTACCACCAAAAGATGATATTGCAAAAACTCGCACAATCTGACATCAAAAAGCTGAAAGACCCACCACCAAAAGGCTGATGGAGCGAACTCACACCGGCTATTACCACCAAAAGGATGATAGAGCAAAACACTCGCACAATCTGACATCACTAAGATGACAGACCCGCCACCAAAAGCATGACGGAGGGAATTCACACCGGCTACTACCACCAAAAGATGATATTGCAAAAACTCGCACAATCTGACATTGAAAAGCTGAAAGACCCAAAACCAAAAGGCTGATGGAGCGAACTCACACCGTCTACTACATCCAAAAGGATTATAGAGAAAACACTCGCACAATCTGACGTCAACAAGATGATAGACACACCACCATTAGCATGATGGAGCTAACTCAAACCAGCTACCACCACCAAAGGGATGATAGAGCAAAACACTTGCACAATCTAACATCAACAAGATGACAAACCCACTACCAAACGGATGATGGAGCAAACTCACACCGGCTACTACCACCAAAAGGATGACAGAGTAAAACACTCGCACAATCTGACACCACTAAGATGACAGACCCGCCACCAAAATTCTGATGGAGCAAATTTACACCGGCTACTACCACCAAAAGATGATATTGCAAAAACTCGCACAATCTGACATCAAAAAGCTGAAAGACCCACACCCAATAGGCTGATGGAACGAACTCACACCGGCTACTACCACCAAAAGGATGATCGAGAAAACACTCGCACAATCTGACGTCAATAAGATGATAGACACACCACCATAAGGATGATGAAGCTAACTCACACCAGCTACCACCACCAAAGGGATGATAGAGCAAAACACTTGCACAATCTGACATCAACAAGATGACAGACCCACTACCAAACGGATGATGGAGTGAACTCACACCGGCTATTACCACCAAAAGGATGATAGAGCAAAACACTCGCACAATATGACATCACTAAGATGACAGACCCGCGACCAAAAGCATGACGGAGCGAATTTACACTGGCTACTACCACCAAAAGATGATATTGCAAAAACTCGCACAATCTGACATCAAAAAGCTGAAAGACCCACGACCAAAAGACTGATGGAGCGAACTCACACCAGTTATTCCCACCAAAAGGATGATAGAGCAAAACACTCGCACAATCTGACATCACTAAGATGACAGACCCGCCACCAAAAGCATGACGGAGCGAATTCACACCGGCTACTACCACCAAAAGATGATATTGCAAAAACTCGCACAATCTGACATCAAAAAGCTGAAAGACCCAAAACCAAAAGGCTGATGGAGCGAACTCACACCGTCTACTACATCCAAAAGGATTATAGAGAAAACACTCGCACAATCTGACGTCAACAAGATGATAGACACACCACCATTAGCATGATGGAGCTAACTCAAACCAGCTACCACCACCAAAGGGATGATAGAGCAAAACACTTGCACAATCTAACATCAACAAGATGACAGACCCACTACCAAACGGAAGATGGAGCGAACTCACACCGGCTACTACCACCAAAAGGATGATAGAGTAAAACACTCGCACAATCTGACACCACTAAGATGACAGACCCGCCACCAAAATCCTGATGGAGCAAATTCACACCGGCTACTACCACCAAAAGATGATATTGCAAAAACTCGCACAATCTGACATCAAAAAGCTGAAAGACCCACACCCAATAGGCTGATGGAACGAACTCACACTGGCTACTACCACCAAAAGGATGATAGAGAAAACACTCGCACAATCTGACGTCAATAAGATGATAGACACACCACCATAAGGATGATGAAGCTAACTCACACCAGCTACCACCACCAAAGGGATTATAGAGCAAAACACTTGCACAATCTGACATCAACAAGATGACAGACCCACTACCAAACGGATGATGGAGTGAACTCACACCGGCTATTACCACCAAAAGGATGATAGAGCAAAACACTCGCACAATCTGACATCACTAAGATGACAGACCCGCGACCAAAAGCATGACGAAGCGAATTTACACTGGCTACTACCACCAAAAGATGATATTGCAAAAACTCGCACAATCTGACATCAAAAAGCTGAAAGACCCACCACCAAAAGGCTGATGGAGCGAACTCACACCGGCTATTACCACCAAAAGGATGATAGAGCAAAACACTCGCACAATCTGACATCACTAAGATGACAGACCCGCCACCAAAAGCATGACGGAGGGAATTCACACCGGCTACTACCACCAAAAGATGATATTTCAAAAACTCGCACAATCTGACATCAAAAAGCTGAAAGACCCATCACCAAAAGGCTGATGGAGCAAACTCACACCGGCTATTACCACCAAAAGGATGATAGAGAAAACACTCGCACAATATGACGTCAACAAGATGATAGACACACCAGCATAAGCATGATGAAGCTAACTCAAACCAGCTACCACCACCAAAGGGATGATAGAGCAAAACACTCGCACAATCTGACGTCAAAAATATGATAGACACACCACCATTAGCATGATGGAGCTAACTCAAACCAGCTACCACCACCAAAGGGATGATTGAGCAAAACACTTGCACAATCTGACATTAACAAGATGACAGACCCACTACCAAACGGATGATGGAGCGAACTCACACCGGCTACTACCACCAAAAGGATGATAGAGTAAAACACTCGCACAATCTGACACCACTAAGATGACAGACCCGCCACCAAAAGCCTGATGGAGAAAATTCACAACGGCTACTACCACCAAAAGATGATATTGCAAAAACTCGCACAATCTGACATCAAAAGGCTGAAAGACCCATCACTAAAAGGCTGATGGAGCAAACTCACTCCGGCTACTACCACCAAAAGGATGATAGAGAAAACACTCGCATAATCTGACGTCAACAAGATGATAGACACACCACCATTAGCATGATGGAGCTAACTCAAACCAGCTACCACCACCAAAGGGATGATAGAGCAAAACACTTGCACAATCTGACATCAACAAGATGACAGACCCACTACCAAACGGATGATGGAGCAAACTCACACCGGCTACTACCACCAAAAGGATGATAGAGTAAAACACTCGCACAATCTGACACCACTAAGATGACAGACCCGCCACCAAAATCCTGTTGGAGCAAATTCACACCGGCTACTACCACCAAAAGATGATATTGCAAAAACTCGCACAATCTGACATCAAAAAGCTGAAAGACCCACACCCAATAGGCTGATGGAACGAACTCACACCGGCTACTACCACCAAAAGAATGATAGAGAAAACACTCGCACAATCTGACGTCAACAAAATGATAGACACACCACCATAAGGATGAGGAAGCTAACTCACACCAGCTACCACCACCAAAGGGATGATAGAGCAAAACACTTGCACAATCTGACATCAACAAGATGACAAACCCACTACCAAACGAATGATGGAGTGAACTCACACCGGCTATTACCACCAAAAGGATGATAGAGCAAAACACTCGCACAATCTGACATCACTAAGATGACAGACCCGCGACCAAAAGCAAGACGGAGCGAATTTACACCGGCTACTACCACCAAAAGATGATATTGCAAAAACTCGCACAATCTGACATCAAAAAGCTGAAAGACCCACCACCAAAAGGCTGATGGAGCGAACTCACACCGGCTATTACCACCAAAAGGATGATAGAGCAAAACACTCGCACAATCTGACATCACTAAGATGACAGACCCGCCACCAAAAGCATGACGGAGCGAATTCACACCGGCTACTACCACCAAAAGATGATATTGCAAAAACTCGCACAATCTGACATCAAAAAGCTGAAAGACCCAAAACCAAAAGGCTGATGGAGCGAACTCAAACCGTCTACTACATCTAAAAGGATTATAGAGAAAACACTCGCACAATCTGACGTCAACAAGATGATAGACACACCACCATTAGCATGATGGAGCTAACTCAAACCAGCTACCACCACCAAAGGGATGATAGAGCAAAACACTTGCACAATCTAACATCAACAAGATGACAAACCCACTACCAAACGGATGATGGAGCGAACTCACACCGGCTACTACCACCAAAAGGATGATAGAGTAAAACACTCGCACAATCTGACACCACTAAGATGACAGACCCGCCACCAAAATCCTGATGGAGCAAATTCACACCGGCTACTACCACCAAAAGATGATATTGCAAAAACTCGCACAATCTGACATCAAAAAGCTGAAAGACCCACACCCAATAGGCTGATGGAACGAACTCACACCGGCTACTACCACCAAAAGGATGATAGAGAAATCACTCGCACAATCTGACGTCAATAAGATGATAGACACACCACCATAAGGATGATGAAGCTAACTCACACCAGCTACCACCACCAAAGGGATGATAGAGCAAAACACTTGCACAATCTGACATCAACAAGATGACAGACCCACTACCAAACGGATGATGGAGTGAACTCACACCGGCTATTACCACCAAAAGGATGATAGAGCAAAACACTCGCACAATCTGACATCACTAAGATGACAGACCCGCGACCAAAAGCATGACGGAGCGAATTTACACTGGCTACTACCACCAAAAGATGATATTGCAAAAACTCGCACAATCTGACATCAAAAAGCTGAAAGACCCACGACCAAAAGGCTGATGGAGCAAACTCACACCAGCTATTCCCACCAAAAGGATGATAGAGCAAAACACTCGCACAATCTGACATCACTAAGATGACAGACCCGCCACCAAAAGCATGACGGAGCGAATTCACACTGGCTACTACCACCAAAAGATGATATTGCAAAAACTCGCACAATCTGACATCAAAAAGCTGAAAGACCCACCACCAAAAGGCTGATGGTGCGAACTCACACCGTCTACTACCTTCAAAAGGATTATAGAGAAAACTTTCTCACAATCTGACGTCAACAAGATGATAGACACACCACCATAAGGATGATGGAGCTAACTCACACCAGCTACCACCATCAAAGGGATGATAGAGCAAAACACTTGCACAATCTAACATCAACAAGATGACAGACCCACTACCAAACGGATGATGGAGCGAACTCACACCGGCTACTACCACCAAAAGGATGATAGAGCAAAACACTCGCACAATCTGACATCACTAAGATGACAGACCCGCCACCAAAAGCATGACGGAGCGAATTCACACCGGCTACTACCACCAAAAGATGATATTGCAAAAACTCGCACAATCTGACATCAAAAAGCTGAAAGACCCATCACCAAAAGGCTGATGGAGCAAACTCACCCCGGCTATTACCACCAAAAGGATGATAGAGAAAACACTCGCACAATATGACGTCAACAAGATGATAGACACACCACCATAAGCATGATGGAGCTAACTCAAACCAGCTACCACCACCAAAGGGATGATAGAGCAAAACACTCGCACAATCTGACGTCAAAAATATGATAGACACACCACCATTAGCATGATGGAGCTAACTCAAACCAGCTACCACCACCAAAGGGATGATAGAGCAAAACACTTGCACAATCTGACATCAACAAGATGACAGACCCACTACCAAACGGATGATGGAGCGAACTCACACCGGCTACTACCACCAAAAGGATGATAGAGTAAAACACTCGCACAATCTGACACCACTAAGATGACAGACCCGCCACCAAAAGCCTGATGGAGCAAATTCACACCGGCTACTACCACCAAAAGATGATATTGCAAAAACTCGCACAATCTGACATCAAAAGGCTGAAAGACCCATCACTAAAAGGCTGATGGAGCAAACCCACACCGGCTACTACCACCAAAAGGATGATAGAGAAAACACTCGCACAATCTGACGTCAACAAGATGACAGACACACCACCATTAGCATGATGGAGCTAACTCAAACTAGCTACCACCACCAAAGGGATGATAGAGCAAAACACTTGCACAATCTGACATCAACAAGATGACAGACCTAGTACCAAACGGAAGATGGAGCAAACTCACACCGGCTACTACCACCAAAAGGATGATAGAGTAAAACACTCGCACAATCTGACACCACTAAGATGACAGACCCGCCACCAAAATCCTGATGGAGCAAATTCACACCGGCTACTACCACCAAAAGATGATATTGCAAAAACTCGCACAATCTGACATCAAAAAGCTGAAAGACCCACACCCAATAGGCTGATGGAACGAACTCACACCGGCTTTTACCACCAAAAGGATGATAGAGAAAACACTCGCACAATCTGACGTCAACAAAATGATAGACACACCACCATAAGGATGAGGAAGCTAACTCACACCAACTACCACCACCAAAGGGATGATAGAGCAAAACACTTGCACAATCTGACATCAACAAGATGACAGACCCACTACCAAACGGATGATGGAGTGAACTCACACCGGCTATTACCACCAAAAGGATGATAGAGCCTAACACTCGCACAATCTGACATCACTAAGATGACAGACCCGCGACCAAAAGCAAGACGGAGCGAATTTACACTGGCTACTACCACCAAAAGATGATATTGCAAAAACTCGCACAATCTGACATCAAAAAGCTGAAAGACCCACGACCAAAAGGCTGATGGAGCGAACTCACACCAGCTATTACCACAAAAAGGATGATAGAGCAAAACACTCGCACAATCTGACATCACTAAGATGACAGACCCGCCACCAAAAGCATGACAGAGCGAATTCACACCGGCTACTACCACCAAAAGATGATATTGCAAAAACTCGCACAATCTGACATCAAAAAGCTGAAAGACCCACCACCAAAAGGCTGATGGTGCGAACTCACACCGTCTACTACCTTCAAAAGGATTATAGAGAAAACATTCGCACAATCTGACGTCAACAAGATGATAGACACACCACCATAAGGATGATGGAGCTAACTCACACCAGCTACCACCATCAAAGGGATGATAGAGCAAAACACTTGCACTATCTAACATCAACAAGATGACAGACCCACTACCAAACGGATGATGGAGCGAACTCACACCGGCTACTACCACCAAAAGGATGATAGAGCAAAACACTCGCACAATCTGACATCACTAAGATGACAGACCCGCCACCAAAAGCATGACGGAGCAAATTCACACCGGCTACTACCACCAAAAGATGATATTGCAAAAACTCGCACAATCTGACATCAAAAAGCTGAAGGACCCATCACCAAAAGGCTGATGGAGCAAACTCACACCGGCTATTACCACGAAAAGGATGATAGAGAAAACACTCGCACAATATGACGTCAACAAGATGATAGACACACCACCATAAGCATGATGGAGCTAACTCAAACCAACTACCACACCAAAGGGATGATAGAGCAAAACACTCGCACAATCTGACGTCAAAAATATGATAGACACACCACCATTAGCATGATGGAGCTAACTCAAACCAGCTACCACCACCAAAGGGATGATAGAGCAAAACACTTGCACAATCTGACATCAACAAGATGACAGACCCACTACCAAACGGATGATGGAGCGAACTCACACCGGCTACTACAACCAAAAGGATGATAGAGTAAAACACTCGCACAATCTGACACCACTAAGATGACAGACCCGCCACCAAAAGCCTGATGGAGCAAATTCACACCGGCTACTACCACCAAAAGATGATATTGCAAAAACTCGCACAATCTGACATCAAAAGGCTGAAAGACCCATCACTAAAAGGCTGATGGAGCAAACCCACACCGGCTACTACCACCAAAAGGATGATAGAGAAAACACTCGCACAATCTGACGTCAACAAGATGACAGACACACCACCATTAGCATGATGGAGCTAACTCAAACTAGCTACCACCACCAAAGGGATGATAGAGCAAAACACTTGCACAATCTGACATCAACAAGATGACAGACCTAGTACCAAACGGAAGATGGAGCAAACTCACACCGGCTACTACCACCAAAAGGATGATAGAGTAAAACACTCGCACAATCTGACACCACTAAGATGACAGACCCGCCACCAAAATCCTGATGGAGCAAATTCACACCGGCTACTACCACCAAAAGATGATATTGCAAAAACTCGCACAATCTGACATCAAAAAGCTGAAAGACCCACACCCAATAGGCTGATGGAACGAACTCACACCGGCTTTTACCACCAAAAGGATGATAGAGAAAACACTCGCACAATCTGACGTCAACAAAATGATAGACACACCACCATAAGGATGAGGAAGCTAACTCACACCAACTACCACCACCAAAGGGATGATAGAGCAAAACACTTGCACAATCTGACATCAACAAGATGACAGACCCACTACCAAACGGATGATGGAGTGAACTCACACCGGCTATTACCACCAAAAGGATGATAGAGCCTAACACTCGCACAATCTGACATCACTAAGATGACAGACCCGCGACCAAAAGCAAGACGGAGCGAATTTACACTGGCTACTACCACCAAAAGATGATATTGCAAAAACTCGCACAATCTGACATCAAAAAGCTGAAAGACCCACGACCAAAAGGCTGATGGAGCGAACTCACACCAGCTATTACCACAAAAAGGATGATAGAGCAAAACACTCGCACAATCTGACATCACTAAGATGACAGACCCGCCACCAAAAGCATGACAGAGCGAATTCACACCGGCTACTACCACCAAAAGATGATATTGCAAAAACTCGCACAATCTGACATCAAAAGCTGAAAGACCCACCACCAAAAGGCTGATGGTGCGAACTCACACCGTCTACTACCTTCAAAAGGATTATAGAGAAAACATTCGCACAATCTGACGTCAACAAGATGATAGACACACCACCATAAGGATGATGGAGCTAACTCACACCAGCTACCCACCATCAAAGGGATGATAGAGCAAAACACTTGCACTATCTAACATCAACAAGATGACAGACCCACTACCAAACGGATGATGGAGCGAACTCACACCGGCTACTACCACCAAAAGGATGATAGAGCAAAACACTCGCACAATCTGACATCACTAAGATGACAGACCCGCCACCAAAAGCATGACGGAGCAAATTCACACCGGCTACTACCACCAAAAGATGATATTGCAAAAACTCGCACAATCTGACATCAAAAAGCTGAAGGACCCATCACCAAAAGGCTGATGGAGCAAACTCACACCGGCTATTACCACGAAAAGGATGATAGAGAAAACACTCGCACAATATGACGTCAACAAGATGATAGACACACCACCATAAGCATGATGGAGCTAACTCAAACCAACTACCACAACCAAAGGGATGATAGAGCAAAACACTCGCACAATCTGACGTCAAAAATATGATAGACACACCACCATTAGCATGATGGAGCTAACTCAAACCAGCTACCACCACCAAAGGGATGATAGAGCAAAACACTTGCACAATCTGACATCAACAAGATGACAGACCCACTACCAAACGGATGATGGAGCGAACTCACACCGGCTACTACAACCAAAAGGATGATAGAGTAAAACACTCGCACAATCTGACACCACTAAGATGACAGACCCGCCACCAAAAGCCTGATGGAGCAAATTCACACCGGCTACTACCACCAAAAGATGATATTGCAAAAACTCGCACAATCTGACATCAAAAGGCTGAAAGACCCATCACTAAAAGGCTGATGGAGCAAACTCACACCGGCTACTACCACCAAAAGGATGATAGAGAAAACACTCGCACAATCTGACGTCAACAAGATGATAGACACACCACCATTAGCATGATGGAGCTAACTCAAACCAGCTACCACCACCAAAGGGATGATAGAGCAAAACACTTGCACAATCTGACATCAACAAGATGACAGACCCACTACCAAACGGAAGATGGAGCAAACTCACACCGGCTACTACCACCAAAAGGATGATAGAGTAAAACACTCGCACAATCTGACACCACTAAGATGACAGACCCGCCACCAAACATCCTGATGGAGCAAATTCACACCGGCTACTACCACCAAAAGATGATATTGCAAAAACTCACACAATCTGACATCAAAAGCTGAAAGACCCACACCCAATAGGCTGATGGAACGAACTCACACCGGCTACTACCACCAAAAGGATGATAGAGAAAACACTCGCACAATCTGACGTCAACAAAATGATAGACACACCACCATAAGGATGAGGAAGCTAACTCACACCAGCTACCACCACCAAAGGGATGATAGAGCAAAACACTTGCACAATCTGACATCAACAAGATGACAGACCCACTACCAAACGGATGATGGAGTGAACTCACACCGGCTATTACCACCAAAAGGATGATAGAGCAAAACACTCGCACAATCTGACATCACTAAGATGACAGACCCGCGACCAAAAGCAAGACGGAGCGAATTTACACCGGCTACTACCACCAAAAGATGATATTGCAAAAACTCGCACAATCTGACATCAAAAAGCTGAAAGACCCACCACCAAAAGGCTGATGGAGCAAACTCACAACGGCTATTACCACCAAAAGGATGATAGAGCAAAACACTCGCACAATCTGACATCACTAAGATGACAGACCCGCCACCAAAAGCATGACGGAGGGAATTCACACCGCTACTACCACCAAAAGATGATATTGCAAAAACTCGCACAATCTGACATCAAAAAGCTGAAAGACCCAAAACCAAAAGGCTGATGGAGCGAACTCACACCGTCTACTACATCCAAAAGGATATAGAGAAAACACTCGCACAATCTGACGTCATCAAGATGATAGACACACCACCAAAAGGATAATGGAGCTAACTCACACCAGCTACCACCATCAAAGGGATGATAGAGCAAAACACTTGCAGAATCTAACATCAACAAGATGACAGACCCAATACCAAACGGATGATGGAGCAAACTCACACCGGCTACTACCACCAAAAGGATGATAAAGCAAAACACTCGCACAATCTGACACCACTAAGATGACAGACCCGCCACCAAAAGCATGACGGAGGGAATTCACACCGGCTACTACCACCAAAAGATGATATTGCAAAAACTCGCACAATCTGACATCAAAAAGCTGAAAGACCCGTCACCAAAAGGCTGATGGAGCAAACTCACACCGGCTATTACCACCAAAAGGATGATAGAGAAAACACTCGCACAATATGACGTCAACAAGATGATAGACACACCACCATAAGCATGATGGAGCTAACTCAAACCAGCTACCACCACCAAAGGGATGATAGAGCAAAACACTTGCACAATCTGACATCAACAAGATGACAGACCCACTACCAAACGGATGATGGAGCGAACTCACACCGGCTACTACCACCAAAAGGATGATAGAGAAAAACACTCGCACAATCTGACATCACTAAGATGACAGACCCGCCACAAAAAGGATGACGGAGCGAATTCACACCGGCTACTACCACCAAAAGATGATATTGCAAAAACTCGCACAATTTGACATCAAAAAGCTGAAAGACCCATTACCAAAAGGTTTTTGGAGCAAACTCACACCGGCTATTACCACCAAAAGGATGATAGAGAAAACACTCGCACAATCTGACGTCAACAAGATGATAGACACACCACCATAAGCATGATGGAGCTAACTCAAACCAGCTACCACCACCAAAGGGATGATAGAGCAAAACACTTGCACAATCTGACATCAACAAGATGACAGACCCACTACCAAATGGATGATGGAGCGAACTCACACCGGCTACTACCACCAAAAGGATGATAGAGTAAAACACTCGCACAATCTGACACCAGTAAGATGACAGACCCGCCACCAAAAGCCTGATGGAGCAAATTCACACCGGCTACTACCACCAAAAGATGATATTGCAAAAACTCGCACAATCTGACATGAAAAAGCTGAAAGACCCATCACCAAAAGGCTGATGGAGCAAACTCACACCGGCTACTACCACCAAAAGGATGATAGAGAACAGACTCGCACAATCTGACGTCAACAAGATGATAGACACACCACCATAAGGATGATGGAGCTAACTCAAACCAGTTACCACCACCAAACGGATGATAGAGCAAAACACTTGCACAATCTGACATCAACAAGATGACAGACCCACTACAAAACGGATGATGGAGCTAACTCACACCGGCTACTACCACCAAAAGGATGATAGAGAAAAACACTCGCACAATCTGACATCACTAAGATGACAGACCCGCCACAAAAAGGATGACGGAGCGAATTCACACCGGCTACTACCACCAAAAGATGATATTGTAAAACCTCGCACAATTTGACATCAAAAAGCTGAAAGACCCATTACCAAAAGGCTGATGGAGCAAAGTCACACCGGCTATTACCACCAAAAGGATGATAGAGAAAACACTCGCACAATATGACGTCAACAAGATGATAGAGATACCACCATAAGCATGATGGAGCTAACTCAAACCAGCTACCACCACCAAAGGGATGATTGAGCAAAACACTTGCACAATCTGACATCAACAAGATGACAGACCCACTACCAAACGGATGATGGAGCTAACTCACACCGGCTACTACCACCAAAAGGATGATAGGGTAAAACACTCGCACAATTTGACATCACTAAGATGACGGACCCGCCACAAAAAGGATGACGAAGCGAATTCACACTGGCTACTACCACCAAAAGATGATATTGCAAAAACTCGCACAATCTGACATCAAAAAGCTGAAAGACCCATCACCAAAAGGTTGATGGAGCAAACTCACACCGGCTACTACCAGCAAAAGGATGATAGAGAAAACACTCGCACAATCTGACGTCAACAAGATGATAGACACACCACCATAAGCATGATGGAGCTAACTCAAACCAGCTACCACCACCAAAGGGATGATAGAGCAAAACACTTGCACAATCTGACATCAACAAGATGACAGACCCACTACCAAATGGATGATGGAGCGAACTCACACCGGCTACTACCACCAAAAGGATGATAGAGTAAAACACTCGCACAATCTGACACCACTAAGATGACAGACCCGCCACCAAAAGCCTGATGGAGCAAATTCACACCGGCTACTACCACCAAGAGATGATATTGCAAAAACTCGCACAATCTGACATGAAAAAGCTGAAAGACCCATCACCAAAAGGCTGATGGAGAAAACTCACACCGGCTACTACCACCAAAAGGATGATAGAGAACACACTCGCACAATCTGACGTCAACAAGATGATAGACACACCACCATAAGCATGATGGAGCTAACTCAAACCAACTACCACCACCAAAGGGATGATAGAGCAAAACACTTGCACAATCTGACATCAACAAGATGACAGACCCACTACCAAACGGATGATGGAGCGAACTCACACCGGCTACTACCACCAAAAGGATGATAGAGTAAAACACTCGCACAATCTGACACCACTAAGATGACAGACCCGCCACCAAAAGCATGACAGAGCGAATTCAGACCGGCTACTACCACCAAAAGATGATATTGCAAAAACTCGCACAATCTGACATCAAAAAGCTGAAAGACCCATCACCAAAAGGCTGATGGATCAAACTCACACCGGCTACTACCACCAAAAGGATGATAGAGAAAAACACTCGCACAATCTGACATCACTAAGATGACAGACCCGCCACAAAAAGGATGACGGAGCGAATTCACACCGGCTACTACCACCAAAAGATGATATTGCAAAAACTCGCACAATTTGACATCAAAAAGCTGAAAGACCCATTACCAAAAGGCTGATGGAGCAAACTCACACCGGCTATTACCACCAAAAGGATGATAGAGAAAAACACTCGCACAATATGACGTCAACAAGATGATAGAGATACCACCATAAGCATGATGGAGCTAACTCAAACCAGCTACCACCACCAAAGGGATGATTGAGCAAAACACTTGCACAATCTGACATCAACAAGATGACAGACCCACTACCAAACGGATGATGGAGCGAACTCACACCGGCTACTACCACCAAAAGGATGATAGGGTAAAACACTCGCACAATTTGACATCACTAAGATGACAGACCCGCCACAAAAAGGATGACGAAGCGAATTCACACTGGCTACTACCACCAAAAGATGATATTGCAAAAACTCGCACAATCTGACATCAAAAAGCTGAAAGACCCATCACCAAAAGGCTGATGGAGCAAACTCACACCGGCTACTACCAGCAAAAGGATGATAGAGAAAACACTCGCACAATCTGACGTCAACAAGATGATAGACACACCACCATAAGCATGATGGAGCTAACTCAAACCAGCAACCACCACCAAAGGGATGATAGAGCAAAACACTTGCACAATCTGACATCAACAAGATGACAGACCCACTACCAAATGGATGATGGAGCGAACTCACACCGGCTACTACCACCAAAAGGATGATAGAGTAAAACACTCGCACAATATGACACCACTAAGATGACAGACCCGCCACCAAAAGCCTGATGGAGCAAATTCACACCGGCTACTACCACCAAAAGATGATATTGCAAAAACTCGCACAATCTGACATGAAAAAGCTGAAAGACCCATCACCAAAAGGCTGATGGAGCAAACTCACACCGGCTACTACCAGCAAAAGGATGATAGAGAAAACACTCGCACAATCTGACGTCAACAAGATGATAGACACACCACCATAAGCATGATGGAGCCAACTCAAACCAGCTACCACCACCAAAGGGATGATAGAGCAAAACACTTGCCCAATCTGACATCAACAAGATGACAGACCCACTACCAAACGGATGATGGAGCGAACTCACACCGGCTACTACCACCAAAAGGATGATAGGGTAAAACACTCGCACAATTTGACATCACTAAGATGACAAACCCGCCACCAAAAAGCCTGATGGAGCAAATTCACACCGGCTACTACCACCAAAAGATGATATTGCAAAAACTCGCACAATCTGACATGAAAAAGCTGAAAGACCCATCACCAAAAGGCTGATGGAGCAAACTCACACCGGCTACTACCACCAAAAGGATGATAGAGAACAGACTCGCACAATCTGACGTCAACAAGATGATATACACACCACCATAAGCATGATGGAGCCAACTCAAACCAGCTACCACCACCAAAGGGATGATAGAGCAAAACACTTGCACAATCTGACATCAACAAGATGACAGACCCACTACCAAATGGATGATGGAGCGAACTCACACCGGCTACTACCACCAAAAGGATGATAGAGTAAAACACTCGCACAATCTGACACCACTAAGATGACAGACCCGCCACCAAAAGCCTGATGGAGCAAATTCAAACCGGCTACTACCACCAAAAGATGATATTGCAAAAACTCGCACAATCTGACATGAAAAAGCTGAAAGACCCATCACCAAAAGGCTGATGGAGCAAACTCACACCGGCTACTACCACCAATAGGATGATAGAGAACAGACTCGCACAATCTGACGTCAACAAGATGATAGACACACCACCATAAGCATGATGGAGCTAACTCAAACCAGCTACCACCACCAAAGGGATGATAGGGCAAAACACTTGCACAATCTGACATCAACAAGATGACAGACCCACTACCAAATGGATGATGGAGCGAACTCACACCGGCTACTACCACCAAAAGGATGATAGAGTAAAACACTCGCACAATCTGACACCACTAAGATGACAGACCCGCCACCAAAAGCCTGATGGAGCAAATTCAAACCGGCTACTACCACCAAAAGATGATATTGCAAAAACTCGCACAATCTGACATGAAAAAGCTGAAAGACCCATCACCAAAAGGCTGATGGAGCAAACTCACACCGGCTACTACCACCAAAAGGATGATAGAGAACAGACTCGCACAATCTGACGTCAACAAGATGATAGACACACCACCATAAGCATGATGGAGCTAACTCAAACCAACTACCACCACCAAAGGGATGATAGAGCAAAACACTTGCACAATCTGACATCAACAAGATGACAGACCCACTACCAAACGGATGATGGAGCGAACTCACACCGGCTACTACCACCAAAAGGATGATAGAGTAAAACACTCGCACAATCTGACACCACTAAGATGACAGACCCGCCACCAAAAGCCTGATGGAGCAAATTCACACCAGCTACTACCACCAAAAGATGATATTGCAAAAACTCGCACAATCTGACATCAAAAAGCTGAAAGACCCATCACCAAAAGGCTGATGGATCAAACTCACACCGGCTACTACCACCAAAAGGATGATAGAGAAAAACACTCGCACAATCTGACATCACTAAGATGACAGACCCGCCACAAAAAGGATGACGGAGCGAATTCACACCGGCTACTACCACCAAAAGAGGATATTGCAAAAACTCGCACAATTTGACATCAAAAAGCTGAAAGACCCATTACCAAAAGGCTGATGGAGCAAACTCACACCGGCTATTACCACCAAAAGGATGATAGAGAAAACACTCGCACAATATGACGTCAACAAGATGATAGAGATACCACCATAAGCATGATGGAGCTAACTCAAACCAGCTACCACCACCAAAGGGATGATTGAGCAAAACACTTGCACAATCTGACATCAACAAGATGACAGACCCACTACCAAACGGATGATGGAGCGAACTCACACCGGCTACTACCACCAAAAGGATGATAGGGTAAAACACTCGCACAATTTGACATCACTAAGATGACGGACCCGCCACAAAAAGGATGACGAAGCGAATTCACACTGGCTACTACCACCAAAAGATGATATTGCAAAAACTCGCACAATCTGACATCAAAAAGCTGAAAGACCCATCACCAAAAGGCTGATGGAGCAAACTCACACCGGCTACTACCAGCAAAAGGATGATAGAGAAAACACTCGCACAATCTGACGTCAACAAGATGATAGACACACCACCATAAGCATGATGGAGCTAACTCAAACCAGCAACCACCACCAAAGGGATGATAGAGCAAAACACTTGCACAATCTGACATCAACAAGATGATAGACCCACTACCAAATGGATGATGGAGCGAACTCACACCGGCTACTACCACCAAAAGGATGATAGAGTAAAACACTCGCACAATCTGACACCACTAAGATGACAGACCCGCCACCAAAAGCCTGATGGAGCAAATTCACACCGGCTACTACCACCAAAAGATGATATTGCAAAAACTCGCACAATCTGACATGAAAAAGCTGAAAGACCCATCACCAAAAGGCTGATGGAGCAAACTCACACCGGCTACTACCAGCAAAAGGATGATAGAGAAAACACTCGCACAATCTGACGTCAACAAGATGATAGACACACCACCATAAGCATGATGGAGCTAACTCAAACCAGCTACCACCACCAAAGGGATGATAGAGCAAAACACTTGCACAATCTGACATCAACAAGATGACAGACCCACTACCAAATGGATGATGGAGCGAACTCACACCGGCTACTACCACCAAAAGGATGATAGAGTAAAACACTCGCACAATCTGACACCACTAAGATGACAGACCCGCCACCAAAAGCCTGATGGAGCAAATTCACACCGGCTACTACCACCAAAAGATGATATTGCAAAAACTCGCACAATCTGACATGAAAAAGCTGAAAGACCCATCACCAAAAGGCTGATGGAGCAAACTCACACCGACTAATACCACCAAAAGGATGATAGAGAACAGACTCGCACAATCTGACGTCAACAAGATGATAGACACACCACCATAAGCATGATGGAGCTAACTCAAACCAACTACCACCACCAAAGGGATGATAGAGCAAAACACTTGCACAATCTGACATCAACAAGATGACAGACCCACTACCAAACGGATGATGGAGCGAACTCACACCGGCTACTACCACCAAAAGGATGATAGAGTAAAACACTCGCACAATCTGACACCACTAAGATGACAGACCCGCCACCAAAAGCATGACGGAGCGAATTCAGACCGGCTACTACCACCAAAAGATGATATTGCAAAAACTCGCACAATCTGACATCAAAAAGCTGAAAGACCCATCACCAAAAGGCTGATGGATCAAACTCACACCGGCTACTACCACCAAAAGGATGATAGAGAAAAACACTCGCACAATCTGACATCACTAAGATGACAGACCCGCCACAAAAAGGATGACGGAGCGAATTCACACCGGCTACTACCACAAAAAGAGGATATTGCAAAAACTCGCACAATTTGACATTAAAAAGCTGAAAGACCCATTACCAAAAGGCTAATGGAGCAAACTCACACCGGCTATTACCACCAAAAGGATGATAGAGAAAACACTCGCACAATATGACGTTAAAAAGATGATAGAGATACCACCATAAGCATGATGGAGCTAACTCAAACCAGCTACCACCACCAAAGGGATGATTGAGCAAAACACTTGCACAATCTGACATCAACAAGATGACAGACCCACTACCAAACGGATGATGGAGCGAACTCACACCGGCTACTACCACCAAAAGGATGATAGGGTAAAACACTCGCACAATTTGACATCACTAAGATGACGGACCCGCCACAAAAAGGATGACGAAGCGAATTCACACTGGCTACTACCACCAAAAGATGATATTGCAAAAACTCGCACAATCTGACATCAAAAAGCTGAAAGACCCATCACCAAAAGGCTGATGGAGCAAACTCACACCGGCTACTACCAGCAAAAGGATGATAGAGAAAACACTCGCACAATCTGACGTCAACAAGATGATAGACACACCACCATAAGCATGATGGAGCTAACTCAAACCAGCTACCACCACCAAAGGGATGATAGAGCAAAACACTTGCACAATCTGACATCAACAAGATGACAGACCCACTACCAAATGGATGATGGAGCGAACTCACACCGGCTACTACCACCAAAAGGATGATAGAGTAAAACACTCGCACAATCTGACACCACTAAGATGACAGACCCGCCACCAAAAGCCTGATGGAGCAAATTCACACCGGCTACTACCACCAAAAGATGATATTGCAAAAACTCGCAAAATCTGACATGAAAAAGCTGAAAGACCCATCACCAAAAGGCTGATGGAGCAAACTCACACCGGCTACTACCACCAAAAGGATTATAGAGAACAGACTCGCACAATCTGACGTCAACAAGATGATAAACACACCACCATAAGCATGATGGAGCTAACTCAAACCAGCTACCACCACCAAAGGGATGATAGAGCAAAACACTTGCACAATCTGACATCAACAAGATGACAGACCCACTACCAAACGGATGATGGAGCGATCTCACACCGGCTACTACCACCAAAAGGATGATAGAGTAAAACACTCGCACAATTTGACACCACTAAGATGACAGACCCGCCACCAAAAGCATGACGGAGCGAATTCAAACCGGCTACTACCACCAAAAGATGATATTGCAAAAACTCGCACAATCTGACATCAAAAAGCTGAAAGACCCATCACCAAAAGGCTGATGGAGCAAACTCACACCGGCTACTACCACCAAAAGGATAATAGAGAAAAACACTCGCACAATCTAACATCACTAAGATGACAGACCTGCCACAAAAAGGATGACGGAGCGAATTCACACCGGCTACTACCACCAAAAGATGATATTGCAAAAACTCGCATAATTTGACATCAAAAAGCTGAAAGACCCATTACCAAAAGGCTGATGGAGCAAACTCACACCGGCTATTACCACCAAAAGGATGATAGAGAACAGACTCGCACACTCTGACGTCAACAAGATGATAGACACACCACCATAAGCATGATGGAGCTAACTCAAACCAGCTACCACCACCAAAGGGATGATAGAGCAAAACACTTGCACAATCTGACATCAACAAGATGACAGACCCACTACAAAACGGATGATGGAGCGAACTCACACCGGCTACTACCACCAAAAGGATGATAGAGAAAAACACTCGCACAATCTGACATCACTAAGATGACAGACCCGCCACAAAAAGGATGACGGAGCGAATTCACACCGGCTACTACCACCAAAAGATGATATTGCAAAAACTCGCACAATTTGACATCAAAAAGCTGAAAGACCCATTACCAAAAGGCTGATGGAGCAAACTCACACCGGCTATTACCAACAAAAGGATGATAGAGAAAACACTCGCACAATATGACGTCAACAAGATGATAGAGATACCACCATAAGCATGATGGAGCTAACTCAAACCAGCTACCACCACCAAAGGGATGATTGAGCAAAACACTTGCACAATCTGACATCAACAAGATGAAAGACCCACTACCAAACGGATGATGGAGCGAACTCACACCGGCTACTACCACCAAAAGGATGATAGAGTAAAACACTCGCACAATCTGACACCACTAAGATGACAGACCCGCCACCAAAAGCATGACGGAGCGAATTCAGACCGGCTACTACCACCAAAAGATGATATTGCAAAAACTCGCACAATCTGACATCAAAAAGCTGAAAGAACCATCACCAAAAGGCTGATGGATCAAACTCACACCGGCTACTACCACCAAAAGGATGATAGAGAAAAACACTCGCACAATCTGACATCACTAAGATGACAGACCCGCCACAAAAAGGATGACGGAGCGAATTCACACCGGCTACTACCACCAAAAGATGATATTGCAAAAACTCGCACAATTTGACATCAAAAAGCTGAAAGACCCATTACCAAAAGTCTGATGGAGCAAACTCACACCGGCTATTACCACCAAAAGGATGATAGAGAAAACACTCGCACAATATGACGTCAACAAGATGATAGAGATACCACCATAAGCATGATGGAGCTAACTCAAACCAGCTACCACCACCAAAGGGATGATTGAGCAAAACACTTGCACAATCTGACATCAACAAGATGACAGACCAACTACCAAACGGATGATGGAGCGAACTCACACCGGCTACTACCACCAAAAGGGTGATAGGGTAAAACACTCGCACAATTTGACATCACTAAGATGACGGACCCGCCACAAAAAGGATGACGAAGCGAATTCACACTGGCTACTACCACCAAAAGATGATATTGCAAAAACTCGCACAATCTGACATCAAAAAGCTGAAAGACCCATCACCAAAAGGCTGATGGAGCAAACTCACACCGGCTACTACCAGCAAAAGGATGATAGAGAAAACACTCTCACAATCTGACGTCAATAAGATGATAGACACACCACCATAAGCATGATGGAGCTAACTCAAACCAGCTACCACCACCAAAGGGATGATAGAGCAAAACACTTGCACAATCTGACATCAACAAGATGACAGACCCACTACCAAATGGATGATGGAGCGAACTCACACCGGCTACTACCACCAAAAGGATGATAGAGTAAAACACTCGCACAATCTGACACCACTAAGATGACAGACCCGCCACCAAAAGCCTGATGGAGCAAATTCACACCGGCTACTACCACCAAAAGATGATATTGCAAAAACTCGCACAATCTGACATGAAAAAGCTGAAAGACCCATCACCAAAAGGCTGATGGAGCAAACTCACACCGGCTACTACCACCAAAAGGATTATAGAGAACAGACTCGCACAATCTGACGTCAACAAGATGATAAACACACCACCATAAGCATGATGGAGCTAACTCAAACCAGCTACCACCACCAAAGGGATGATAGAGCAAAACACTTGCACAATCTGACATCAACAAGATGACAGACCCACTACCAAACGGATGATGGAGCGAACTCACACCGGCTACTACCACCAAAAGGATGATAGAGTAAAACACTCGCACAATTTGACACCACTAAGATGACAGACCCGCCACCAAAAGCATGACGGAGCGAATTCAAACCGGCTACTACCACCAAAAGATGATATTGCAAAAACTCGCACAATCTGACATCAAAAAGCTGAAAGACCCATCACCAAAAGGCTGATGGAGCAAACTCACACCGGCTACTACCACCAAAAGGATGATAGAGAAAAACACTCGCACAATCTAACATCACTAAGATGACAGACCTGCCACAAAAAGGATGACGGAGCGAATTCACACCGGCTACTACCACCAAAAGATGATATTGCAAAAACTCGCATAATTTGACATCAAAAAGCTGAAAGACCCATTACCAAAAGGCTGATGGAGCAAACTCACACCGGCTATTACCACCAAAAGGATGATAGAGAACAGACTCGCACACTCTGACGTCAACAAGATGATAGACACACCACCATAAGCATGATGGAGCTAACTCAAACCAGCTACCACCACCAAAGGGATGATAGAGCAAAACACTTGCACAATCTGACATCAACAAGATGACAGACCCACTACAAAACGGATGATGGAGCGAACTCACACCGGCTACTACCACCAAAAGGATGATAGAGAAAAACACTCGCACAATCTGACATCACTAAGATGACAGACCCGCCACAAAAAGGATGACGGAGCGAATTCACACCGGCTACTACCACCAAAAGATGATATTGCAAAAACTCGCACAATTTGACATCAAAAAGCTGAAAGACCCATTACCAAAAGGCTGATGGAGCAAACTCACACCGGCTATTACCAACAAAAGGATGATAGAGAAAACACTCGCACAATATGACGTCAACAAGATGATAGAGATACCACCATAAGCATGATGGAGCTAACTCAAACCAGCTACCACCACCAAAGGGATGATTGAGCAAAACACTTGCACAATCTGACATCAACAAGATGACAGACCCACTACCAAACGGATGATGGAGCGAACTCACACCGGCTACTACCACCAAAAGGATGATAGGGTAAAACACTCGCACAATTTGACATCACTAAGATGACGGACCCGCCACAAAAAGGATGACGAAGCGAATTCACACTGGCTACTACCACCAAAAGATGATATTGCAAAAACTCGCACAATCTGACATCAAAAAGCTGAAAGACCCATCACCAAAAGGCTGATGGAGCAAACTCACACCGGCTACTACCAGCAAAAGGATGATAGAGAAAACACTCGCACAATCTGACGTCAACAAGATGATAGACACACCACCATAAGCATGATGGAGCTAACTCAAACCAGCTACCACCACCAAAGGGATGATAGAGCAAAACACTTGCACAATCTGACATCAACAAGATGACAGACCCACTACCAAATGGATGATGGAGCGAACTCACACCGGCTACTACCACCAAAAGGATGATAGAGTAAAACACTCGCACAATCTGACACCACTAAGATGACAGACCCGCCACCAAAAGCCTGATGGAGCAAATTCACACCGGCTACTACCACCAAAAGATGATATTGCAAAAACTCGCACAATCTGACATGAAAAAGCTGAAAGACCCATCACCAAAAGGCTGATGGAGCAAACTCACACCGGCTACTACCACCAAAAGGATGATAGAGAACAGACTCGCACAATCTGACGTCAACAAGATGATAAACACACCACCATAAGCATAATGGAGCTAACCCAAACCAGCTACCACCACCAAAGGGATGATAGAGCAAAACACTTGCACAATCTGACATCAACAAGATGACAGACCCACTACCAAACGGATGATGGAGCGAACTCACACCGGCTACTACCACCAAAAGGATGATAGAGTAAAACACTCGCACAATCTGACACCACTAAGATGACAGACCCGCCACCAAAAGCATGACGGAGCGAATTCAAACCGGCTACTACCACCAAAAGATGATATTGCAAAAACTCGCACAATCTGACATCAAAAAGCTGAAAGACCCATCACCAAAAGGCTGATGGAGCAAACTCACACCGGCTACTACCACCAAAAGGATGATAGAGAAAAACACTCGCACAATCTAACATCACTAAGATGACAGACCCGCCACAAAAAGGATGACGGAGCGAATTCACACCGGCTACTACCACCAAAAGATGATATTGCAAAAACTCGCACAATTTGACATCAAAAAGCTGAAAGACCCATTACCAAAAGGCTGATGGAGCAAACTCACACCGGCTATTACCACCAAAAGGATGATAGAGAACAGACTCGCACAATCTGACGTCAACAAGATGATAGACACACCACCATAAGCATGATGGAGCTAACTCAAACCAGCTACCACCACCAAAGGGATGATAGAGCAAAACACTTGCACAATCTGACATCAACAAGATGACAGACCCACTACAAAACGGATGATGGAGCGAACTCACACCGGCTACTACCACCAAAAGGATGATAGAGAAAAACACTCGCACAATCTGACATCACTAAGATGACAGACCCGCCACAAAAAGGATGACGGAACGAATTCACACCGGCTACTACCACCAAAAGATGATATTGCAAAAACTCGCACAATTTGACATCAAAAAGCTGAAAGACCCATTACCAAAAGGCTGATGGAGCAAACTCGCACCGGCTATTACCACCAAAAGGATGATAGAGAAAACACTCGCACAATATGACGTCAACAAGATTATAGAGATACCACCATAAGCATGATGGAGCTAACTCAAACCAGCTACCACCACCAAAGGGATGATTGAGCAAAACACTTGCACAATCTGACATCAACAAGATGACAGACCCACTACCAAACGGATGATGGAGCAAACTCACACCGGCTACTACCACCAAAAGGATGATAGGGTAAAACACTCGCACAATTTGACATCACTAAGATGACGGGCCCGCCACAAAAAGGATGACGAAGCGAATTCACACTGGCTACTACCACAAAAAGATGATATTGCAAAAACTCGCACAATCTGACATCAAAAAGCTGAAAGACCCATCACCAAAAGGCTGATGGAGCAAACTCACACCGGCTACTACCAGCAAACAGATGATAGAGAAAACACTCGCACAATCTGACGTCAACAAGATGATAGACACACCACCATAAGCATGATGGAGCTAACTCAAACCAGCTACCACCACCAAAGGGATGATAGAGCAAAACACTTGCACAATCTGACATCAACAAGATGACAGACCCACTACCAAATGGATGATGGAGCGAACTCACACCGGCTACTACCACCAAAAGGATGATAGAGTAAAACACTCGCACAATCTGACACCACTAAGATGACAGACCCGCCACCAAAAGCCTGATGGAGCAAATTCACACCGGCTACTACCACCAAAAGATGATATTGCAAAAACTCGCACAATCTGACATGAAAAAGCTGAAAGACCCATCACCAAAAGGCTGATGGAGCAAACTCACACCGGCTACTACCACCAAAAGGATGATAGAGAACAGACTCGCACAATCTGACGTTAACAAGATGATAAACACACCACCATAAGCATGATGGAGCTAACTCAAACCAGCTACCACCACCAAAGGGATGATAGAGCAAAACACTTGCACAATCTGACATCAACAAGATGACAGACCCACTACCAAATGGATGATGGAGCGAACTCACACCGGCTACTACCACCAAAAGGATGATAGAGTAAAACACTCGCACAATCTGACACCACTAAGATGACAGACCCGCCACCAAAAGCATGACGGAGCGAATTCAAACCGGCTACTACCACCAAAAGATGATATTGCAAAAACTCGCACAATCTGACATCAAAAAGCTGACAGACCCATCACCAAAAGGCTGATGGAGCAAACTCACACCGGCTACTACCACCAAAAGGATGATAGAGAAAAACACTCGCACAATCTGACATCACTAAGATGACAGACCCGCCACAAAAAGGATGACGGAGCGAATTCACACCGGCTACTACCACCAAAAGATGATATTGCAAAAACTCGCACAATTTGACATCAAAAAGCTGAAAGACCCATTACCAAAAGGCTGATGGAGCAAACTCACACCGGCTATTACCACCAAAAGGATGATAGAGAAAACACTCGCACAATATGACGTCAACAAGATGATAGAGATACCACCATAAGCATGATGGAGCTAACTCAAACCAGCTACCACCACCAAAGGGATGATTGAGCAAAACACTTGCACAATCTGACATCAACAAGATGACAGACCCACTACCAAACGGATGATGGAGCGAACTCACACCGGCTACTACCACCAAAAGGATGATAGGGTAAAACACTCGCACAATTTGACATCACTAAGATGACGGACCCGCCACAAAAAGGATGACGAAGCGAATTCACACTGGCTACTACCACCAAAAGATGATATTGCAAAAACTCGCACAATCTGACATCAAAAAGCTGAAAGACCCATCACCAAAAGGCTGATGGAGCAAACTCACACCGGCTACTACCAGCAAAAGGATGATAGAGAAAACACTCGCACAATCTGACGTCAACAAGATGATAGACACACCACCATAAGCATGATGGAGCTAACTCAAACCAGCTACCACCACCAAAGGGATGATAGAGCAAAACACTTGCACAATCTGACATCAACAAGATGACAGACCCACTACCAAATGGATGATGGAGCGAACTCACACCGGCTACTACCACCAAAAGGATGATAGAGTAAAACACTCGCACAATCTGACACCACTAAGATGACAGACCCGCCACCAAAAGCCTGATGGAGCAAATTCACACCGGCTACTACCAACAAAAGATGATATTGCAAAAACTCGCACAATCTGACATGAAAAAGCTGAAAGACCCATCACCAAAAGGCTGATGGAGCAAACTCACACCGGCTACTACCACCAAAAGGATGATAGAGAACAGACTCGCACAATCTGACGTCAACAAGATGATAGACACACCACCATAAGCATGATGGAGCTAACTCAAACCAACTACCACCACCAAAGGGATGATAGAGCAAAACACTTGCACAATCTGACATCAACAAGATGACAGACCCACTACCAAACGGATGATGGAGCGAACTCACACCGACTACTACCACCAAAAGGATGATAGAGTAAAACACTCGCACAATCTGATACCACTAAGATGACAGACCCGCCACCAAAAGCATGACGGAGCGAATTCAGACCGGCTACTACCACCAAAAGATGATATTGCAAAAACTCGCACAATTTGACATCAAAAAGCTGAAAGACCCATTACCAAAAGGCTGATGGAGCAAACTCACACCGGCTATTACCACCAAAAGGATGACAGAGAAAACACTCGCACAATATGACGTCAACAAGATGATAGAGATACCACCATAAGCATGATGGAGCTAACTCAAACCAGCTACCACCACCAAAGGGATGATTGAGCAAAACACTTGCACAATCTGACATCAACAAGATGACAGACCCACTACCAAACGGATGATGGAGCGAACTCACACCGGCTACTACCACCAAAAGGATGATAGGGTAAAACACTCGCACAATTTGACATCACTAAGATGACGGACCCGCCACAAAAAGGATGACGAAGCGAATTCACACTGGCTACTACCACCAAAAGATGATATTGCAAAAACTCGCACAATCTGACATCAAAAAGCTGAAAGACCCATCACCAAAAGGCTGATGGAGCAAACTCACACCGGCTACTACCAGCAAAAGGATGATAGAGAAAACACTCGCACAATCTGACGTCAACAAGATGATAGACACACCACCATAAGCATGATGGAGCTAACTCAAACCAGCTACCACCACCAAAGGGATGATAGAGCAAAACACTTGCACAATCTGACATCAACAAGATGACAGACCCACTACCAAATGGATGATGGAGCGAACTCACACCGGCTACTACCACCAAAAGGATGATAGAGTAAAACACTCGCACAATCTGACACCACTAAGATGACAGACCCGCCACCAAAAGCCTGATGGAGCAAATTCACACCGGCTACTACCACCAAAAGATGATATTGCAAAAACTCGCACAATCTGACATGAAAAAGCTGAAAGACCCATCACCAAAAGGCTGATGGAGCAAACTCACACCGGCTACTACCACCAAAAGGATGATAGAGAACAGACTCGCACAATCTGACGTCAACAAGATGATAGACACACCATCATAAGCATGATGGAGCTAACTCAAACCAACTACCACCACCAAAGGGATGATAGAGCAAAACACTTGCACAATCTGACATCAACAGGATGACAGACCCACTACCAAACGGATGATGGAGTGAACTCACACCGGCTACTACCACCAAAAGGATGATAGGGTAAAACACTCGCACAATTTGACATCACTAAGATGACGGACCCGCCACAAAAAGGATGACGAAGCGAACTCACACTGGCTACTACCACCAAATGATGATATTGCAAAAACTCGCACAATCTGACATCAAAAAGCTGAAAGACCCATCACCAAAAGGCTGATGGAGCAAACTCACACCGACTACTACCAGCAAAAGGATGATAGAGAAAACACTCGCACAATCTGACGTCAACAAGATGATAGACACACCACCATAAGCATCATGGAGCTAACTCAAACCAGCTACCACCACCAAAGGGATGATAGAGCAAAACACTTGCACAATCTGACATCAACAAGATGACAGACCCACTACCAAATGGATGATGGAGCGAACTCACACCGGCTACTACCACCAAAAGGATGATAGAGTAAAACACTCGCACAATCTGACACCACTAAGATGACAGACCCGCCACCAAAAGCATGACGGAGCGAATTCAAACCGGCTACTACCACCAAAAGATGATATTGCAAAAACTCGCACAATCTGACATCAAAAAGCTGAAAGACCCATCACCAAAAGGCTGATGGATCAAACTCACACCGGCTACTACCACCAAAAGGATGATAGAGAAAAACACTCGCACAATCTGACATCACTAAGATGACAGACCCGCCACAAAAAGGACGACGGAGCGAATTCACACCGGCTACTACCACCAAAAGATGATATTGCAAAAACTCGCACAATTTGACATCAAAAAGCTGAAAGACCCATTACCAAAAGGCTGATGGAGCAAACTCACACCGGCTATTACCACCAAAAGGATGATAGAGAAAACACTCGCACAATATGACGTCAACAAGATGATAGAGATACCACCATAAGCATGATGGAGCTAACTCAAACCAGCTACCACCACCAAAGGGATGATTGAGCAAAACACTTGCACAATCTGACATCAACAAGATGACAGACCCACTACCAAACGGATGATGGAGCGAACTCACACCGGCTATTACCACCAATAGGATGATAGAGTAAAACACTCGCACAATCTGACACCACTAAGATGACAGACCCGCCACCAAAAGCCTGATGGAGCAAATTCACACCGGCTACTACCACCAAAAGATGATATTGCAAAAACTCGCACAATCTGACATGAAAAAGCTGAAAGACCCATCACCAAAAGGCTGATAGAGAACAGACTCGCACAATCTGACGTCAACAAGATGATAGACACACCATCATAAGCATGATGGAGCTAACTCAAACCAACTACCACAACCAAAGGGATGATAGAGCAAAACACTTGCACAATCTGACATCAACAGGATGACAGACCCACTACCAAACGGATGATGGAGCGAACTCACACCGGCTACTACCACCAAAAGGATGATAGAGTAAAACACTCGCACAATCTGACACCACTAAGATGACAGACCCGCCACCAAAAGCATGACGGAGCGAATTCAAACCAGCTACTACCACCAAAAGATGATATTGCAAAAACTCGCACAATCTGTCATCAAAAAGCTGAAAGACCCATCACCAAAAGGCTGATGGATCAAACTCACACCGGCTACTACCACCAAAAGGATGATAGAGAAAAACACTCGCACAATCTGACATCACTAAGATGACAGACCCGCCACAAAAAGGATGACGGAGCGAATTCACACCGGCTACTACCACCAAAAGATGATATTGCAAAAACTCGCACAATTTGATATCAAAAAGCTGAAAGACCCATTACCAAAAGGCTGATGGAGCAAACTCACACCGGCTATTACCACCAAAAGGATGATAGAGAAAACACTCGCACAATATGACGTCAACAAGATGATAGAGATACCACCATAAGCATGATGGAGCTAACTCAAACCAGCTACCACCACCAAAGGGATGATTGAGCAAAACACTTGCACAATCTGACATCAACAAGATGACAGACCCACTACCAAACGGATGATGGAGCGAACTCACACCGGCTACTACCACCAAAAGGATGATAGGGTAAAACACTCGCACAATTTGACATCACTAAGATGACGGACCCGCCACAAAAAGGATGACGAAGCGAATTCACACTGGCTACTACCACCAAAAGATGATATTGCAAAAACTCGCACAATCTGACATCAAAAAGCTGAAAGACCCATCACCAAAAGGCTGATGGAGCCAACTAACACCGGCTACTACCAGCAAAAGGATGATAGAGAAAACACTCGCACAATCTGACGTCAACAAGATGATAGACACACCACCATAAGCATGATGGAGCTAACTCAAACCAGCTACCACCACCAAAGGGATGATAGAGCAAAACACTTGCACAATTTGACATCAACAAGATGACAGACCCACTACCAAATGGATGATGGAGCGAACTCACTCTGGCTACTACCACCAAAAGGATGATAGAGCAAAACACTCGCACAATCTGACATCACTAAGATGACAGACCCACCACCAAAAGGATGACGGAGCGAATTCACACCGGCTCTTACCACCAAAAGATGATATTGCAAAAAATCGAACAATTTGACATCAAAAAGTTGAAAGACCCACCACCAAAAGGCTGATGAAGAAAACTCACACCGGCTACTACCACCAAAAGGATGATAGAGAAAAGACTCACACAATCTGACGTCAACAAGATGATAGACACACCATCATAAGCATGATGGAGCTAACTCAAACCAGCTACCACCACCAAAGGGATGATAGAGCAAAACACTTGCACAATCTGACATCAACAAGATGACAGACCCACTACCAAACGGATGATGGAGCGAACTCACACCGGCTACTACCACCAAAAGGATGATAGAGTAAAACACTCGCACAATCTGACACCACTAAGATGACAGACCCGCCACCAAAAGCCTGATGGAGCAAATTCACACCGGCTACTACCACCAAAAGATGATATTGCAAAAACTCGCACAATCTGACATGAAAAAGCTGAAAGACCCATCACCAAAAGGCTGATGGAGCAAACTCACACCGGCTACTACCACCAAAAGGATGATAGAGAAAAGACTCGCACAATCTGACGTCAACAAGATGATAGACACACCATCATAAGCATGATGGAGCTAACTCAAACCAGCTACCACCACCAAAGGGATGATAGAGCAAAACACTTGCACAATCTGACATCAACAAGATGACAGACCCACTACCAAACGGATGATGGAGCGAACTCACACCGGCTACTATCACCAAAAGGATGATAGAGTAAAACACTTGCACAATCTGACACCACTAAGATGACAGACCCGCCACCAAAAGCATGACGGAGCGAATTCACACCGGCTACTACCACCAAAAGATGATATTGTAAAAACTCGCACAATCTGACATCAAAAAGCTGAAAGACCCATCACCAAAAGGCTGAATGAGCAAACTCACACCAGCTATTACCACCAAAAGGATGATAGAGAAAACACTCGCACAATATAACGTCAACAAGATGATAGACACACCACCATAAACATGATGGAGCTAACTCAAACCAACTACCACCACCAAAGGGATGATAGAGCAAAACACTTGCACAATCTGACATCAACAAGATGAGAGACCCTCTACCAAACGGATGATGGAGCGAACTCACACCGGCTACTACCACCAAAAGGATGATAGGGTAAAGCACTCGCACAATTTGACATCACTAAGATGACAGACCCGCCACAAAAAGGATGACGAAGCGGATTCACACTGGCTACTACCACCAAAAGATGATATTGCAAAAACTCGCACAATCTGACATGAAAAAGCTGAAAGACCCATCACCAAAAGGCTGATGGAGCAAACTCACACCGGCTACTACAACCAAAAGGATGATAGAGAAAACACTCTCACAATCTGACGTCAACAAGATGATAGACACACCACCATAAGCATGATGGAGCTAACTCAAACCAGCTACCACCACCAAAGGGATGATAGAGCAAAACACTTGCACAATCTGACATCAACAAGATGACAGACCCACTACCAAACGGATAATGGAGCGAACTCACACCGGCTACTACCACCAAAAGGATGATAGAGTAAAACACTCGCACAATCTGACACCACTAAGATGACAGACCCGCCACCAAAAGCATGACGGAGCGAATTCACACCGGCTACTACCACCAAAAGATGATATTGCAAAAACTCGCACAATCTGACATCAAAAAGATGAAAGACCCATCACCAAAAGGCTGATGGAGCAAACTCACACCGGCTACTACAACCAAAAGGATGATAGAGAAAACACTCTCACAATCTGACGTCAACAAGATGATAGACACACCACCATAAGCATGATGGAGCTAACTCAAACCAGCTACCAACACCAAAGGGATGATAGAGCAAAACACTTGCACAATATGACATCAACAAGATGACAGACCCACTACCAAACGGATGATGGAGCAAACTCACACCGGCTACTACCACCAAAAGGATGATAGAGTAAAACACTCGCACAATCTGACACCACTAAGATGACAGACCCGCCACCAAAAGCCTGATGGAGCAAATTCACACCGGCTACTACCACCAAAAGATGATATTGCAAAAACTCGCACAATCTGACATGAAAAAGCTGAAAGACCCATCACCAAAAGGCTGATGGAGTAAACTCACACCAGCTACTACCACCAAAAGAATGATAGAGAAAAGACTCGCACAATCTGACGTCAACAAGATGATAGACACACCACCATAAGCATGATGGAGCTAACTCAAACCAGCTACCACCAACGAAGGGATGATTGAGCAAAACACTTGCACAATCTGACATCAACAAGATGACAGACCCACTACCAAACGGATGATGGAGCGAACTCACACCGGCTACTACCACCAAAAGGATGATAGAGTAAAACACTCGCACAATCTGACACGACTAAGATGACAGACCCGCCACCAAAAGCCTGATGGAGCAAATTCACACCAGCTACTACCACCAAAAGATGATATTGCAAAAACTCGCACAATCTGACATGAAAAAGCTGAAAGACCCATCACCAAAAGGCTGATGGAGTAAACTCACACCGGCTACTACCACCAAAAGGATGATAGAGAAAAGACTCGCACAATCTGACGTCAACAAGATGATAGACACACCAACATAAGCATGATGGAGCTAACTTAAACCAGCTACCACCACCAAAGGGATGATTGAGCAAAACACTTGCACAATCTGACATTAACAAGAAGGCAAACCCACTACCAAACGGATGATGGAGCGAACTCACACCGGCTACTACCACCAAAAGGATGATAGAGTAAAACACTCGCACAATCTGACACCACTAAGATGACAGACCCGCCACCAAAAGCATGACGGAGCGAATTCACACCGGTTACTACCACCAAAAGATGATATTGCAAAAACTCGCAAAATCTGACATCAAAAAGCTGAAAGACCCATCACCAAAAGGCTGATGGAGCAAACTCACACCGGCTACTACAACCAAAAGGATGATAGAGAAAACACTCTCACAATCTGACGTCAACAAGATGATAGACACACCACCATAAGCATGATGGAGCTAACTCAAACCAGCTACCACCACCAAAGGGATGATAGAGCAAAACACTTGCACAATCTGACATCAACAAGATTACAGACCCACTACCAAACGGATGATGGAACGAACTCACACCGGATACTACCACCAAAAGGATGATAGAGTAAAACACTCGCACAATCTGACACCACTAAGATGACAGACCCGCCACCAAAAGCCTGATGGAGCAAATTCACACCGGCTAGTACCACCAAAAGATAATATTTCAAAAACTCGCACAATCTGACATCAAAAAGCTGAAAGACCCACACCCAATAGGCTGATGGAGCGAACTCACACCGGGTGCTACCAACAAAAGGATGATAGAGAAAACACTCGCACAATCTGACGTCAACAAGATGATAGACACACCATCATAAGGATGATGGATCTAACTCACACCAGCTACCACCACCAAAGGGATGATAGAGCAAAACACTTACACAATCTGACATCAACAAGATGACAGACCCACTACCTAACGGATGATGGAGCGAACTCACACCGACTATTACCACCAAAAGGATGATAGAGCAAAACACTCACACAATCTGACTTCACTAAGATGACAGACCCGTGACCAAAAGCATGACGGAGCGAATTTACACTGGCTACTACCACCAAAAGATGATATTGCAAAAACTCGCACAATCTGACATCAAAAAGCTGAAAGACCCACCACCAAAAGGCTGATGGAGCGAACTCACACCGGCTACTACCACCAAAAGGATGATAGAGCAAAACACTCGCACAATCTGACATCACTAAGATGACAGCCCCGCCACCAAAAGCATGACGGAGCGAATTCACACGGGCTACTACCAGCAAAAGATGATATTGCAAAAACTCGCACAATCTGACATCAAAAAGCTGAAAGACCCATCACCAAAAGGCTGATGGAGCGAACTCACACCGGCTATTACCACCAAAAGGATGATAGAGAAAACACTCGCACAATATGACGTCAACAAGATGATAGACACACCACCATAAGCATCATGGAGCTAACATAAACCAGCTACTACCACCAAAGGGATGATAGAGCAAAACACTTGCACAATCTAACATCAACAAGATGACAAACCCACTAGAAAACGGATGATGGAGCGAACTCACACCGGCTACTACGACCAAAACGCACAATTTGACATCACTAAGATGAAAGACCCGCCACAAAAAGGATGACGAAGCGAATTCACACTGGCTACTACCACCAAAAGATGATATTGCAAAAACTCGCACAATCTGACATGAAAAAGCTGAAAGACCCATCACCAAAAGGCTGATGGAGCAAACTCACACCGGCTACTACCACCAAAAGGATGATAGAGAAAACACTCGCACAATCTGACGTCAACAAGATGATAGAAACACCACCATAAGCATGATGGAGCTAACTCAAACCAGCTACCACCACCAAACGGATAATAGAGCAAAACACTTGCACAATCTGACATCAACAAGATGACAGACCCACTACCAAACGGATGATGGAGCGAACTCACACCGGCTACTACCACAAAAAGGATGATAGAGTAAAACACTCGCACAATCTGACATCACTAAGATGACAACCCTGCCACCAAAAGGATGACGAAGCGAATTCACACCGTCTACTACCACCAAAAGATAATATTGCAAAAACTCGCACAATCTGACATCAAAGAGATGAAAGACGCATCACCAAAAGGCTGATGCAGCAAACTCACACGGGTTACTACCACTAAAAGGATGATAGAGAAAACACTCGCACAATCTGACGTCAACAAGATGATAGACACACCACCATAAGCATGATGGAGCTAACTCAAACCAGCTACCACCACCAAAGGGATGATAGAGCAAAACACTTGCACAATCTGACATCAACAAGATGACAGACCCACTACCAAACGGATGATGGAGCGAACTCACACCGGCTACTACCACCAAAAGGATGATAGAGTAAAACACTCGCACAATCTGACATCACTAAGATGACAACCCTGCCACCAAAAGGATGACGAAGCGAATTCACACCGGCTACTACCACCAAAAGATGATATTGCAAAAACTCGCACAATCTGACATCAAAGAGATGAAAGACGCATCACCAAAAGGCTGATGCAGCAAACTCACACGGGTTACTACCACTAAAAGGATGATAGAGAAAACACTCGCACAATCTGACGTCAACAAGATGATAGACACACCACCATAAGCATGATGGAGCTAACTCAAACCAGCTACCACCATCAAAGGGATGATAGAGCAAAACACTTGCACAATCTGACATCAACAAGATGACAGACCCACTACCAAACGGATGATGGAGCGAACTCACACCGGTTACTACCACCAAAAGGATTATAGAGTAAAACACTCGCACAATCTGACACCACTAAGGTGACAGACCCGCCACCAAAAGCCTGATGGAGCAAATTCACACCGGCTACTACCACCAAAAGATAATATTGCAAAAACTCGCACAATCTGACATCAAAAAGCTGAAAGACCCACACCCAATAGGCTGATGGAGCGAACTCACACCGGCTGCTACCACCAAAAGGATGATAGAGAAAACACTCGCACAATCTGACGTCAACAAGATGATAGACACACCACCATAAGGATGATGGAGCTAACTCACACCAGCTACCACCACCAAAGGGATGATAGAGCAAAACACTTGCACAATCTGACATCAACAAGATGACAGACCCACTACCAAACGAATGATGGAGCGAACTCACACCGGCTACTACCACCAAAAGGATGATAGAGTAAAACACTCGCACAATCTGACACCACTAAGATGACAGACCCGCCACCAAAAGCCTGATGGAGCAAATTCACACCGGCTACTACCACCAAAAGATGATATTGCAAAAACTCGCACAATCTGACATCAAAAAGCTGAAAGACCCACACCCAATAGGCTGGTGGAGCGAACTCACACCGGGTGCTACCAACAAAAGGATGATAGAGAAAACACTCGCACAATCTGACGTCAACAAGATCATAAACACACCACCAAAAGGATGATGGAGCTAACTCACACCAGCTACCACCACCAAAGGGATGATAGAGAAAAACACTTGCACAATCTGACATCAACAAGATGACAGACCCACTACCTAACGGATGATGGAGCGAACTCACACCGGCTATTACCACCAAAAGGATGATAGAGCAAAACACTCGCACAATCTGACTTCACTAAGATGACAGACCCGCGACCAAAAGCATGACAGAGCGAATTCACACGGGCTACTACCACCAAAAGATGATATTGCAAAAACTCGCACAATCTGACATCAAAAAGCTGAAAGACCCATCACCAAAAGGCTGTTGGAGCGAACTCACACCGGCTATTACCACCAAAAGAATGATAGAGAAAACACTCGCACAATATGACGTCAACAAGATGATAGACACACCGCCATAAGCATCATGGAGCTAACTCAAACCAGCTACCACCACCAAAGGGATGATAGAGCAAAACACTTGCACAATCTGACATCAACAAGATGACAGACCCACTACAAAACGGATGATGGAGCGAACTCACACCGGCTACTACGACCAAAAGGATGATAGGGTAAAACACTCGCACAATTTGACATCACTAAGATGACAGACCCGCCACAAAAAGGATGACGAAGCGAATTCACACTGGCTACTACCACCAAAAGATGATATTGCAAAAACTCGCACAATCTGACATGAAAAAGCTGAAAGACCCATCACCAAAAGGCTGATGGAGCAAACTCACACCGGTTACTACCACCAAAAGGATGATAGAGAAATCACTCGCACAATCTGACGTCAACAAGATGATAGACACACCACCATAAGCATGATGGAGCTAACTCAAACCAGCTACCACCACCAAAGGGATGATATTGCAAAAACTCGCACAATCTGACATCAAAAAGCTGAAAGACCCACCACCAAAAGGCTGATGGAGCGAACTCACACCGGCTACTACCACCAAAAGGATGATAGAGCAAAACACTCGCACAATCTGACATCACTAAGATGACAGACCCGCCACCAAAAGCATGACAAAGCGAATTCACACGGGCTACTACCACCAAAAGATGATATTGCAAAAACTCGCACAATCTGACATCAAAAAGCTGAAAGACCCATCACCAAAAGGCTGTTGGAGCGAACTCACACCGGCTATTACCACCAAAAGGATGATAGAGAAAACACTCGCACAATATGACGTCAACAAGATGATAGACACACCGCCATAAGCATCATGTAGCTAACTCAAACCAACTACCACCACCAAAGGGATGATAGAGCAAAACACTTGCACAATCTGACATCAACAAGATGACAGACCCACTACAAAACGGATGATGGAGCCAACTCACACCGGCTACTACGACCAAAAGGATGATAGGGTAAAACACTCGCACAATTTGACATCACTAAGATGACAGACCCGCCACAAAAAGGATGACGAAGCGAATTCACACTGGCTACTACCACCAAAAGATGATATTGCAAAAACTCGCACAATCTGACATGAAAAAGCTGAAAGACCCATCACCAAAAGGCTGATGGAGCAAACTCACACCGGCTACTACCACCAAAAGGATGATAGAGAAATTACTCGCACAATCTAACGTCAACAAGATGATAGACACACCACCATAAGCATGATGGAGCTAACTCAAACCAGCTACCACCACCAAAGGGATGATAGAGCAAAACACTTGCACAATCTGACATCAACAAGATGACAGACCCACTACCAAACGGATGATGGAGCGAACTCACACCGGCTACTACCACCAAAAGGATGATAGAGTAAAACACTCGCACAACCTGACACCACTAAGATGACAGACCCGCCACCAAAAGCCTGATGGAGCAAATTCACACCGGCTACTACCACCAAAAGATGATCATGCAAACACTCGCACAATCTGACATCAAAAAGCTGAAAGACCCACACCCAATAGGCTGATGGAGCGAACTCACACCGGGTGCTACCAACAAAAGGATGATAGAGAAAACACTCGCACAATCTGACGTCAACAAGATGATAGACACACCACCATAAGGATGATGGAGCTAACTCACACCAGCTACCACCACCAAAGGGATGATAGGGCAAAACACTTGCACAATCTGACATCAACAAGATGACAGACCCACTACCTAACGGATGATGGAGTGAACTCACACCGGCTATTACCACCAAAAGGATGATAGAGCAAAACACTCGCACAATCTGACTTCACTAAGATGACAGACCCGCGACCAAAAGCATGACGGAACGAATTTACACTGGCTACTACCACCAAAAGATGATATTGCAAAAACTCGCACAATCTGACATCAAAAAGCTGAAAGACCCACCACCAAAAGGCTGATGGAGCGAACTCACAGCGGCTACTACCACCAAAAGGATGATAGAGCAAAACACTCGCACAATCTGACATCACTAAGATGACAGACCCGCCACCAAAAGCATGACGGAGCGAATTCACACGGGCTACTACCACCAAAAGATGATATTGCAAAAACTCGCACAATATGACATCAAAAAGCTGAAAGACCCATCACCAAAAGGCTGTTGGAGCGAACTCACACCGGCTATTACCACCAAAAGGATGATAGAGAAAACACTCGCACAATATGACGTCAACAAGATGATAGACACACCGCCATAAGCATCATGGAGCTAACTCAAACCAGCTACCACCACCAAAGGGATGATAGAGCAAAACACTTGCACAATCTGACATCAACAAGATGACAGACCCACTATAAAACGGATGATGGAGCGAACTCACACCGGCTACTACGACCAAAAGGATGATAGGGTAAAACACTCGCACAATTTGTCATCACTAAGATGACAGACCCGCCACAAAAAGGATGACGAAGCGAATTCACACTGGCTACTACCACCAAAAGATGATATTGCAAAAACTCGCACAATCTGACATGAAAAAGCTGAAAGACCCATCACCAAAAGGCTGATGGAGCAAACTCACACCGGCTACTACCACCAAAAGGATGATATAGAAATCACTCGCACAATCTGACGTCAACAAGATGATAGACACACCACCATAAGCATGATGGAGCTAACTCAAACCAGCTACCACCACCAAAGGGATGATAGAGAAAAACACTTGCACAATCTGACATCAACAAGATGACAGACCCCTTACCAAACGGATGATGGAGCGAACTCACACTGGCTACTACCACCAAAAGGATGATAGAGAAAAACAATCGCACAATCAGACACTACTAAGATGACAGACCCGCCACCAAAAGCCTGATGTAGCAAATTCACACCGGCTACTACCACCAAAAGATGATATTGCAAAAACTCGCACAATCTGACATTAAAAAGCTGAAAGACCCACACCCAATAGGCTGATGGAGCGAACTCACACCGGCTACTACCACCAAAAGGATGATCGAGAAAACACTCGCACAATCTGACGTCAACAAGATGATAGACACACCACTATAAGGATGATGGAGCTAACTCACACCAGCTACCACCACCAAAGGGATGATAGAGCAAAACACTTGCACAATCTGACATCAACAAGATGACAGACCCACTACCAAACGGATGATGGAACGAACTCACACCGGCTACGACCACCAAAAGGATGATAGAGCAAAACACTCGCACAATCTGTCATCACTAAGATGACAGACCCGCCACCAAAAGCATGACGGAGCGAATTCACACTGGCTACTACCACCAGAAGATGATATTGCAAAAACTCGCACAATCTGACATCGAAAAGCTGAAAACCCATCACCAAAAGGCTGATGGAGAAAACTCACACCGGCTACTACCACCAAAAGGATGATAGAGAAAACACTCGCACAATCTGACGTCAACAAGATGATAGACACACCATCATAAGAATGATGGAGCTAACTCAAAACAGCTACCACCACCAAACGGATGATAGAGCAAAACACTTGCACAATCAGACATCAACAAGATGACAGACCCACTACCAAACGGATGATGGAGCGAACTCACACCGGCTACTACCACCAAAAGGATGATAGAGTAAAACACTCGCACAATCTGACATCACTAAGATGACAACCCTGCCACCAAAAGGATGACGAAGCGAATTCACACCGGCTACTACCACCAAAAGATGATATTGCAAAAACTCGCACCATCTGACATCAAAGAGATGAAAGACGCATCACCAAAAGGCTGATGCAACAAACTCACACGGGTTACTACCACTAAAAGGATGATAGAGAAAACACTCGCACAATCCGACGTCAACAAGATGATAGACACACCACCATAAGCATGATGGAGCTAACTCATACCAGCTACCACCACCAAAGGGATGATAGAGCAAAACACTTGCACAATCTGACATCAACAAGATGACAGACCCACTACCAAACGGATGATGGAGCAAACTCACACCGGCTACTACCACCAAAAGGATGATAGAGTAAAACACTCGCACAATCTGACACCACTAAGATGACAGACCCGCCACCAAAAGCCTGATGGAGTGAATTCACGCCGGCTACTACCACCAAAAGATGATATTGCAAAAACTCGCACAATCTGACATCAAAAAGCTGAAAGACCCACCACCAAAAGGCTGATGGAGCGAACTCACACCAGCTACTACCACCAAAAGGATTATAGAGAAAACACTCGCACAATCTGAAGTCAACAAGATGATAGACACACCACCATAAGGATGATGGAGCTAACTCACACCAGCTACAACCACCAAAGGGATGATAGAGCAAAATACTTGCACAATCTGACATCAACAACATGACAGACCCACTACCAAACGAATGATGGAGCGAACTCACACCGGCTACTACCACCAAAAGGATGATAGAGCAAAACACTCGCACAATCTGACATCACTAAGATGACAGACCCGCCACCAAAATCATGACGGAGCGAATTCACACCGGCTACTACCACCGAAAGATGATATTGCAAAAACTCGCACAATCTGACATCAAAAAGCTGAAAGACCCACCACCAATAGGCTGATGGAGCGAACTCACACCGGCTACTACCACCAAAAGGATGATAGAGAAAACACTCGCACAATCTGACGTCAACAAGATGATAGACACACCACCATAAGCATGATGGAGCTAACTCACACCAGCTACCACCACCAAAGGGATGATAGAGCAAAACACTTGCACAATCTGACATCAACAAGATGACAGACCCACTACCAAACGGATGATGGAGCGAACTCACACCGGCAATTACCACCAAAAGGATGATAGAGCAAAACACTCGCACCATCTGACATCACTAAGATGACAGACCCGCAACCAAAAGCATGACGGAGTGAATTCACACCGGCTACTACCACCAAAAGATGATATTGCAAAAACTAGCGCAATTTGACATCAAAAAGTTGAAAGACCCACCACCAAAAGGCTGATGGAGCGAACTCACACCGGCTACTACCACCAAAAGGATTATAGAGAAAAAACTCGCATAATCTGACGTCACCAAGATGATAGACACACCACCATAAGGATGATGGAGCTAACTCACACCAGCTACCACCACCAGAGGGATGATAGAGCAATGCACTTGCACAATCTGATATCAACAAGATGACAGACCCACTACCAAATGGCTGATGGAGCGGACTCACACTGGCTACTACCACCAAAAGGATGATAGAGCAAAACACTCGCACAATCTGACATCACTAAGATGACAAACCCGCCTCCAAAAGCATGACGGAGCGAATTCACACTGGCTACTACCACCAAAAGATGATATTGCAAAAACTCGCACAATCTGACATCAAAAAGCTGAAAGACCCACCACCAATAGATTGATGGAGCGAACTCACACCGACTACTACCACCAAAAGGATGATAGAGAAAACACTCGCACAATCTGAGGTCAACAAGATGATAGACACACCACCATAAGCATGATGGAGCTAACTCAAACCAGCTACCACCACCAAAGGGATGATAGAGCAAAACACTTGCACAATCTGACATCAACAAGATGGCAGACCCACTACCAAACGGATGATGGAGCGAACTCACACCGACTACTACCACCAAAAGGATGATAGAGCAAAACACTCGCACAATATGACATCACTAATATGACAGACCCGCCACCAAAAGCATGACAGAGCGGATTCACACCGGCTACTACCACCAAAAGATGATATTGCAAAAACTCGCACAATTTGACATCAAAAAGCTGAAAGACCCATCACCAAAAGGCTGATGGAGCAAACTCACACCGGCTACTACCACCAAAAGGATGATAGAGAAAACACTCGCACAATCTGACATCACTAAGATTACAGACCCGCCACCATAAGCATGATGGAGCTAACTCAAACCAGCTACCACCACCAAAGGGATGATAGAGCAAAACATTTGCACAATCTGACATCAACAAGATGACAGACCCACTACCAAACGGATGATGGAGAGAACTCACACCGGCTACTACCAACAAAAGGATGATAGAGAAAACACTTGCACAATCTGACGTCAACAAGATGATAGACACACCACCATAAGCATGATGGAGCTAACTCAAACCAGCTACCACCACCAAAGGGATGATAGAGCAAAACACTTGCACAATCTGACATCAACAAGATGGCAGACCCACTACCAAACGGGTGATGGAGCGAACTCACACCGGCTACTACCACCAAAAGGATGATAGAGCAAAACACTTGCACAATCTGACATCACTAAGATTACAGACCCGCCACCAAAAGCATGACGGAGCGAATTCACACCGGCTACTACCACCAAAAGATGATATTGCAAAAAACTCGCACAATCTGACATCAAAAAGCTGAAAGACCCACCACCAATAGATTGATGGAGCGAACTCACATCGGCTACTACCACCAAAAGGATGATAGAGAAAACACTCGCACAATCTGACGTCAACAAGATGATAGACACACCACCATAAGGATGATGGAGCTAACTCACACCAGCTACCACCACCAAAGGGATGATAGAGGAAAACACTTGCACAATCTGACATCAACAAGATGACAGACCCACTACCAAACGGATAATGGAGCGAACTCACACCGGCTACTACCACCAAAAGGATGATAGAGCAAAACACTCGCACAATCTAACATCACTAAGATGGCAGACCCGCCACCAAAAGCATGACGGAGCGAATTCACACCGGCTACTACCACCAAAAGATGATATTGCAAAAACTCGCACAATCTGACATCAAAAAGCTGAAAGACCCATCACCAAAAGGGTATGGAGCAAACTCACACCAGCTACTACCACCAAAAGGATGATAGAGAAAACACTCGCACAATCTGACGTCAACAAGATGATAGACACACCACCATAAGCATGATGGAGCTAACTCAAACCAGCTACCACCACCCAAGGGATGATAGAGCAAAACACTTGCACAATCTGACATCAACAAGATGACAGACCCACTACCAAACGGATGATGGAGCAAACTCACACCGGCTACTACCACCAAAAGGATGATAGAGTAAAACACTCGCACAATCTGACATCACTAAGATGACAGACCCGCTACCAAAAGGATGACGAAGTGAATTCACACCGGCTACTACCACCAAAAGATGATGTTGCAAAAACTCGCACAATCTGACATCAAAAAGCTGAAAGACCCATCACCAAAAGGCTGATGGAGCAAACTCACACCGGCTATTACCACCAAAAGGATGATAGAGACAACACTCGCACAATCTGACGTCAATAAGATGATAGACACACCACCATAAGCATGATGGAGCTAACTCAAACCAGCTACCACCACCAAAGGGATGATAGAGCAAAACACTTGCACAATCTGACATCAACAAGATGGCAGACCCACTACCAAACGGATGATGGAGCAAACTCACACCAGCTACTACCACCAAAAGGATGATAGAGTAAAACACTCGCACAATCTGACATCACTAAGATGACAGACCCGCCACCAAAAGGATGACGAAGCGAATTCACACCGGCTACTACCACCAAAAGGATGATAGAGCAAAACACTCGCACAATCTGACATCAATAAGATGACAGACCCGCAACCAAAAGCATGACGGAGCGAATTCACACCGGCTACTACAACCAAAAGATGATATTGCAAAAACTAGCGCAATCTGACATCAAAAAGCTGAAAGACCCACCACCAATAGGCTGATGGAGCGAACTCACACTGGCTACTACCACCAAAAGGATTATAGAGAAAACACTCGCACAATCTGACGTCATAAAGATGATAGACACACCACTATAAGCATGATGGAGCTAACTCACACCAGCTACCACCACCAAAGGGATGATAGAGCAAAACACTTGCACAATCTGACATCAACAAGATGATAGACCCACTACCAAACGGATGATGGAGCAAACTCACACCGGCTACTACCACCAAAAGGATGATAGAGCAAAACACTCGCACAATCTGACATCACTAAGATGACAGACCCGCCACCAAAAGCATGACGGAGCGAATTCACACCGGCTACTACCACCAAAAGATGATATTGCAAAAACTCGCACAATATGACATCAAAAAGCTGAAAGACCCACCACCAATAGATTGATGGAGCGAACACACACCGACTACTACCACCAAAAGGATGATAGAGAAAACACTCGCACAATCTGACGTCAACAAGATGATAGACACACCACCATAAGGATGATGGAGCTAACTCAAACCAGCTACCACCACCAAAGGGATGATAGAGCAAAACACTTGCACAATCTGACATCAACAAGATTGCAGACCCACTACCAAACGGATGATGGAGCGAACTCACACCGGCTACTACCACCAAAAGGATGATAGAGCAAAACACTCGCACAATCTGACATCACTAAGATTACAGACCCGCCACCAAAAGCATGACGGAGCGAATTCACACCGGCTACTACCACCAAAAGATGATATTGCAAAAACTCGCACAATCTGACATCAAAAAGCTGAAAGACCCACCACCAATAGATTGATGGAGCAAACTCACATCGGCTACTACCACCAAAAGGATGATAGAGAAAACACTCGCACAATCTGACGTCAACAAGATGATAGACACACCATCATAAGGATGATGAAGCTAACTCAAAAAAGCTACCACCACCAAAGGGATGATAGAGCAAAACACTTGCACAATCTGACATCAACAAGATGACAGACCCACTACCAAACGGATGATGGAGCGAACTCACACCGGCTACTACCACCAAAAGGATGATAGAGCAAAACACTCGCACAATCTGACATCACTAAGATGACAGACCCGCCACCAAAAGCATGACGGAGCAAATTCACACCGGCTACTACCACCAAAAGATGATATTGCAAAAACTCGCACAATCTGACATCAAAAAGCTGAAAGACCCACCACCAATAGATTGATGGAGCGAACTCACACCGACTACTACCACCAAAAGGATTATAGAGAAAACACTCGTACAATCTGAGGTCAACAAGATGATAGACACACCACCATAAGCATGATGGAGCTAACTCAAACCAGCTACCACCACCAAAGGGATGATAGAGCAAAACACTTGAACAATCTGACATCAACAAGATGGCAGACCCACTACCAAACGGATGATGGAGCGAACTCACACCGACTACTACCGCCAAAAGGATGATAGAGCAAAACACTCGCACAATCTGACATCACTAATATGACAAACCCGCCACCAAAAGCATGACGGAGCAAATTCACACCGGCTACTACCACCAAAAGATGATATTGCAAAAACTCGCACAATCTGACATCAAAAAGCTGAAAGACCCATCACCAAAAGGCTGATGGAGCAAACTCACACCGGCTACTACCACCAAAAGGATGATAGAGAAAACACTCGCACAATCTAACATCACTAAGATTACAGACCCGCCACCATAAGCATGATGGAGCTAACTCAAACCAGCTACCACCACCAAAGGGATGATAGAGGAAAACATTTGCACAATCTGACATCAACAAGATGACAGACCCACTACCAAACGGATGATGGAGCGAACTCACACCGGCTACTACCAACAAAAGGATGATAGAGAAAACACTTGCACAATCTGACGTCAACAAGATGATAGACACACCACCATAAGCATGATGGAGCTAACTCAAACCAGCTACCACCACCAAAGGGATGATAGAGCAAAACACTTGCACAATCTGACATCAACAAGATGGCAGACCCACTACCAAACGGATGATGGAGCGAACTCACACCGGCTACTACCACCAAAAGGATGATAGAGCAAAACACTCGCACAATCTGACATCACTAAGATTACAGACCCGCCACCAAAAGCATGACGGAGCGAATTCACACCGGCTACTACCACCAAAAGATGATATTGCAAAAACTCGCACAATCTGACATCAAAAAGCTGAAAGACCCACCACCAATAGATTGATGGAGCGAACTCACATCGGCTACTACCACCAAAAGGATGATAGAGAAAACACTCGCACAATCTGACGTCAACAAGATGATAGACACACCACCATAAGGATGATGGAGCTAACTCACACCAGCTACCACCACCAAAGGGATGATAGAGGAAAACACTTGCACAATCTGACATCAACAAGATGACAGACCCAGTACCAAACGGATGATGGAGCGAACTCACACCGGCTACTACCACCAAAAGGATGATAGAGCAAAACACTCGCACAATCTGACATCACTAAGATGACAGACCCGCCACCAAAAGCATGACGGAGCGAATTCACACCGGCTACTACCACCAAAAGATGATATTGCAAAAACTCGCACAATCTGACATCAAAAAGCTGAAAGACCCACCACCAATAGATTGATGGAGCGAACTCACACCGACTACTACCACCAAAAGGATGATAGAGAAAACACTCGCACAATCTGAGGTCAACAAGATGATAGACACACCACCATAAGCATGATGGAGCTAACTCAAACCAGCTACCACCACCAAAGGGATGATAGAGCAAAACACTTGCACAATCTAACATCAACAAGATGGCAGACCCACTACCAAATGGATGATGGAGCGAACTCACACCGACTACTACCACCAAAAGGATGATAGAGCAAAACACTCGCACAATCTGACATCACTAATATGACAGACCCGCCACCAAAAGCATGACGGAGCGAATTCACACCGGCTACTACCACCAAAAGATGATATTGCAAAAACTCGCACAATCTGACATCAAAAAGCTGAAAGAACCATCACCAAAAGGCTGATGGAGCAAACTCACACCGGCTACTACCACCAAAAGGATGATAGAGAAAACACTCGCACAATCTGACATCACTAAGATTACAGACCCGCCACCATAAGCATGATGGAGCTAACTCAAACCAGCTACCACTACCAAAGGGATGATAGAGCAAAACATTTGCACAATCTAACATCAACAAGATGACAGACCCACTACCAAACGGATGATAGAGCGAACTCACACCGGCTACTACCAACAAAAGGTTGATAGAGAAAACACTTACACAATCTGACGTCAACAAGATGATAGACACACCACCATAAGCATGATGGAGCTAACTCAAACCAGCTACCACCACCAAAGGGATGATAGAGCAAAACACTTGCACAATCTGACATCAACAAGATGGCAGACCCACTACCAAACGGATGATGGAGCGAACTCACACCGGCTACTACCACCAAAAGGATGATAGAGCAAAACACTCGCACAATCTCACATCACTAAGATTACAGACCCGCACCCAAAAGCATGACGGAGCGAATTCACACCGGCTACTACCACCAAAAGATGATATTGCAAAAACTCGCACAATCTGACATCAAAAGCTGAAAGACCCACCACCAATAGATTGATGGAGCGAACTCACACCGACTACTACCACCAAAAGGATGATAGAGAAAACACTCGCACAATCTGAGGTCAACAAGATGATAGACACACCACCATAAGCATGATGGAGCTAACTCAAACCAGCTACCACCACCAAAGGGATGATAGAGCAAAACACTTGCACAATCTGACATCAACAAGATGGCAGACCCACTACCAAACGGATGATGGAGCGAACTCACACCGACTACTACCACCAAAAGGATGATAGAGCAAAACACTCGCACAATCTGACATCACTAATATGACAGACCCGCCACCAAAAGCATGACGGAGCGAATTCACACTGGCTACTACCACCAAAAGATGATATTGCAAAAACTCGCACAATCTGACATCAAAAAGCTGAAAGACCCATCACCAAAAGGCTGATGGAGCAAACTCACACCGGCTACTACCACCAAAAGGATGATAGAGAAAACAATCGCACAATCTGACATCACTAAGATTACAGACCCGCCACCATAAGCATGATGGAGCTAACTCAAACCAGCTACCACCACCAAAGGGATGATAGAGCAAAACATTTGCACAATCTGACATCAACAAGATGACAGACCCACTACCAAACGGATGATGGAGCGAACTCACACCGGCTACTACCACAAAAGGATGATAGAGAAAACACTTGCACAATATGACGTCAACAAGATGATAGATACACCACCATAAGCATGATGGAGCTAACTCAAACCAGCTACCACCACCAAAGGGATGATAGAGCAAAACACTTGCACAATCTGACATGAACAAGATGGCAGACCCACTACCAAACGGATGATGGAGCAAACTCACACCGGCTACTACCACCAAAAGGATGATAGAGCAAAACACTCGCACAATCTGACATCACTAAGATTACAGACCCGCCACCAAAAGCATGACGGAGCCAATTCACACCGGCTACTACCACCAAAAGATGATATTGCAAAAACTCGCACAATCTGACATCAAAAAGCTGAAAGACCCACCACCAATAGATTGATGGAGCGAACTCACATCGGCTACTACCACCAAAAGGATGATAGAGAAAACACTCGCACAATCTGACGTCAACAAGATGATAGACACACCACCATAAGGATGATGGAGCTAACTCACACCAGCTACCACCACCAAAGGGATGATAGAGCAAAACACTTGCACAATCTGACATCAACAAGATGACAGACCCACTACCAAACGGATGATGGAGCGAACTCACACCGGCTACTACCACCAAAAGGATGATAGAGCAAAACACTCGCACAATCTGACATCACTAATATGACAGACCCGCCACCAAAAGCATGACGGAGCGAATTCACACCGGCTACTACCACCAAAAGATGATATTGCAAAAACTCGCACAATCTGACATCAAAAAGCTGAAAGACCCACCACCAATAGATTGATGGAGCGAACTCACACCGACTACTACCACCAAAAGGATGATAGAGAAAACACTCGCACAATCTGACGTCAACAAGATGATAGACACACCACCATAAGGATGATGGAGCTAACTCAAACCAGCTACCACCACCAAAAGGATGATAGAGAAAAACACTTGCACAATCTGACATCAACAAGATGGCAGACCCACTACCAAACGGATGATGGAGTGAACTCACACCGGCTACTACCACCAAAAGGATGATAGAGAAAAACACTCGCACAATCTGACATCACTAAGATTACAGACCCGCCACCAAAAGCATGACGGAGCGAATTCACACCGGTTAATACCACCAAAAGATGATATTGCAAAAACTTGCACAATCTGACATCAAAATGCTGAAAGACCCATCACCAAAAGGCTGATGGAGCAAACTCACACCGGCTACTACCACCAAAAGGATGATAGAGAAAACACTCGCACAATCTGACGTCACTAAGATTACAGACCCGCCACCATAAGCATGATGGAGCTAACTCAAACCAGCTACCACCACCAAAGGGATGATAGAGCAAAACATTTGCACAATCTGACATCAACAAGATGACAGACCCACTACCAAACGGATGATGGAGCGAACTCACACCGGCTACTACCACCAAAAGGATGATAGGGAAAAACACTCGCACAATCTGACATCACTAAGATGACAGACCCGCCACCAAAAGCATGACGGAGCGAATTCACACCGGCTACTACCACCAAAAGATGATATTGCAAAAACTCGCACAATCTGACATCAAAAAGATGAAAGACCCACCACCAATAGATTGATGGAGCGAACTCACACCGACTACTACCACCAAAAGGATGATAGAGAAAACACTCGCACAATCTGAGGTCAACAAGATGATAGACACACCACCATAAGCATGATGGAGCTAACTCAAACCAGCTACCACCACCAAAGGGATGATAGAGCAAAACACTTGCACAATCTGACATCAACAAGATGGCAGACCCACTACCAAACGGATGATGGAGCGAACTCACACCGACTACTACCACCAAAAGGATGATAGAGCAAAACACTCGCACAATCTGACATCACTAATATGACAGACCCGCCACCAAAAGCATGACGGAGCGAATTCACACTGGCTACTACCACCAAAAGATGATATTGCAAAAACTCGCACAATCTGACATCAAAAAGCTGAAAGACCCATCACCAAAAGGCTGATGGAGCAAACTCACACCGGCTACTACCACCAAAAGGATGATAGAGAAAACAATCGCACAATCTGACATCACTAAGATTACAGACCCGCCACCATAAGCATGATGGAGCTAACTCAAACCAGCTACCACCACCAAAGGGATGATAGAGCAAAACATTTGCACAATCTGACATCAACAAGATGACAGACCCACTACCAAACGGATGATGGAGCGAACTCACACCGGCTACTACCAACAAAAGGATGATAGAGAAAACACTTGCACAATATGACGTCAACAAGATGATAGACACACCACCATAAGCATGATGGAGCTAACTCAAACCAGCTACCACCACCAAAGGGATGATAGAGCAAAACACTTGCACAATCTGACATGAACAAGATGGCAGACCCACTACCAAACGGATGATGGAGCAAACTCACACCGGCTACTACCACCAAAAGGATGATAGAGCAAAACACTCGCACAATCTGACATCACTAAGATTACAGACCCGCCACCAAAAGCATGACGGAGCCAATTCACACCGGCTACTACCACCAAAAGATGATATTGCAAAAACTCACACAATCTGACATCAAAAAGCTGAAAGACCCACCACCAATAGATTGATGGAGCGAACTCACATCGGCTACTACCACCAAAAGGATGATAGAGAAAACACTCGCACAATCTGACGTCAACAAGATGATAGACACACCACCATAAGGATGATGGAGCTAACTCACACCAGCTACCACCACCAAAGGGATGATAGAGCAAAACACTTGCACAATCTGACATCAACAAGATGACAGACCCACTACCAAACGGATGATGGAGCGAACTCACACCGGCTACTACCACCAAAAGGATGATAGAGCAAAACACTCGCACAATCTGACATCACTAATATGACAGACCCGCCACCAAAAGCATGACGGAGCGAATTCACACCGGCTACTACCACCAAAAGATGATATTGCAAAAACTCGCACAATCTGACATCAAAAAGCTGAAAGACCCACCACCAATAGATTGATGGAGCGAACTCACACCGACTACTACCACCAAAAGGATGATAGAGAAAACACTCGCACAATCTGACGTCAACAAGATGATAGACACACCACCATAAGGATGATGGAGCTAACTCAAACCAGCTACCACCACCAAAAGGATGATAGAGAAAAACACTTGCACAATCTGACATCAACAAGATGGCAGACCCACTACCAAACGGATGATGGAGTGAACTCACACCGGCTACTACCACCAAAAGGATGATAGAGAAAAACACTTGCACAATCTGACATCACTAAGATTACAGACCCGCCACCAAAAGCATGACGGAGCGAATTCACACCGGTTAATACCACCAAAAGATGATATTGCAAAAACTTGCACAATCTGACATCAAAATGCTGAAAGACCCATCACCAAAAGGCTGATGGAGCAAACTCACACCGGCTACTACCACCAAAAGGATGATAGAGAAAACACTCGCACAATCTGACGTCACTAAGATTACAGACCCGCCACCATAAGCATGATGGAGCTAACTCAAACCAGCTACCACCACCAAAGGGATGATAGAGCAAAACATTTGCACAATCTGACATCAACAAGATGACAGACCCACTACCAAACGGATGATGGAGCGAACTCACACCGGCTACTACCACCAAAAGGATGATAGGGAAAAACACTCGCACAATCTGACATCACTAAGATGACAGACCCGCCACCAAAAGCATGACGGAGCGAATTCACACCGGCTACTACCACCAAAAGATGATATTGCAAAAACTCGCACAATCTGACATCAAAAAGATGAAAGACCCACCACCAATAGATTGATGGAGCGAACTCACACCGACTACTACCACCAAAAGGATGATAGAGAAAACACTCGCACAATCTGAGGTCAACAAGATGATAGACACACCACCATAAGCATGATGGAGCTAACTCAAACCAGCTACCACCACCAAAGGGATGATAGAGCAAAACACTTGCACAATCTGACATCAACAAGATGGCAGACCCACTACCAAACGGATGATGGAGCGAACTCACACCGACTACTACCACCAAAAGGATGATAGAGCAAAACACTCGCACAATCTGACATCACTAATATGACAGACCCGCCACCAAAAGCATGACGGAGCGAATTCACACTGGCTACTACCACCAAAAGATGATATTGCAAAAACTCGCACAATCTGACATCAAAAAGCTGAAAGACCCATCACCAAAAGGCTGATGGAGCAAACTCACACCGGCTACTACCACCAAAAGGATGATAGAGAAAACACTCGCACAATCTGACATCACTAAGATTACAGACCCGCCACCATAAGCATGATGGAGCTAACTCAAACCAGCTACCACCACCAAAGGGATGATAGAGCAAAACATTTGCACAATCTGACATCAACAAGATGACAGACCCACTACCAAACGGATGATGGAGCGAACTCACACCGGCTACTACCAACAAAAGGATGATAGAGAAAACACTTGCACAATATGACGTCAACAAGATGATAGACACACCACCATAAGCATGATGGAGCTAACTCAAACCAGCTACCACCACCAAAGGGATGATAGAGCAAAACACTTGCACAATCTGACATGAACAAGATGGCAGACCCACTACCAAACGGATGATGGAGCAAACTCACACCGGCTACTACCACCAAAAGGATGATAGAGCAAAACACTCGCACAATCTGACATCACTAAGATTACAGACCCGCCACCAAAAGCATGACGGAGCCAATTCACACTGGCTACTACCACCAAAAGATGATATTGCAAAAACTCGCACAATCTGACATCAAAAAGCTGAAAGACCCACCACCAATAGATTGATGGAGCGAACTCACACCGACTACTACCACCAAAAGGATGATAGAGAAAACACTCGCACAATCTGACGTCAACAAGATGATAGACACACCACCATAAGGATGATGGAGCTAACTCAAACCAGCTACCACCACCAAAAGGATGATAGAGAAAAACACTTGCACAATCTGACATCAACAAGATGGCAGACCCACTACCAAACGGATGATGGAGTGAACTCACACCGGCTACTACCACCAAAAGGATGATAGAGAAAAACACTCGCACAATCTGACATCACTAAGATTACAGACCCGCCACCAAAAGCATGACGGAGCGAATTCACACCGGTTAATACCACCAAAAGATGATATTGCAAAAACTTGCACAATCTGACATCAAAATGCTGAAAGACCCATCACCAAAAGGCTGATGGAGCAAACTCACACCGGCTACTACCACCAAAAGGATGATAGAGAAAACACTCGCATAATCTGACGTCACTAAGATTACAGACCCGCCACCATAAGCATGATGGAGCTAACTCAAACCAGCTACCACCACCAAAGGGATGATAGAGCAAAACATTTGCACAATCTGACATCAACAAGATGACAGACCCACTACCAAACGGATGATGGAGCGAACTCACACCGGCTACTAGCAACAAAAGGATGATAGAGAAAACACTCGCACAATCTGACGTCAACAAGATGATAGACACACCACCATAAGCATGATGGAGCTAACTCAAACCAGCTACCACCACCAAAGGGATGATAGAGCAAAACACTTGCACAATCTGACATCAACAGGATGACAGAACCACTACCAAACGGATGATGGAGCAAACTCACACCGGCTACTACCACCAAAAGGATGATAAAGCAAAACACTCGCACAATCTGACATCACAAAGATTACAGACCCGCCACCAAAAGCATGACGGAGCGAATTCACACCGGCTACTACCACCAAAAGATGATATTGCAAAAACTCGCACAATCTGACATCAAAAAGCTGAAAGACCCACCACCAAAAGGTTGATGAAGCGAACACACATCAGCTACTACCACCAAAAGGATGATAGAGAAAACACTCGCACAATCTGACGTCAACAAGATGATAGACACACCACCATAAGGATGATGGAGCTAACTCAAAAAAGCTACCACCACCAAAGGATGATAGAGCAAAACACTTGCACAATCTGACATCAACAAGATGACAGACCCACTACCAAACGGATGATGGGGCGAACTCACACCGGCTACTACCACCAAAAGGATGATAGAGCAAACCACTCGCACAATCTGACATCACTAAGATGACAGACCCGCCACCAAAAGCATGACGGAGCGAATTCACACCGGCTACTACCACCAAAAGATGATATTGCAAAAACTCGCACAATTTGAAATCAAAAAGCTGAAAGACCCACCACCAATAGATTGATGGAGCGGACTCTCACCGACTACTACCACCAAAAGGATGATAGAGAAAACACTCGCACAATCTGACGTCAACAAGATGATAGACACACCACCATAAGAATGATGGAGCTAACTCAAACCAGCTACCACCATCAAAGGGATGATAGAGCAAAACACTTGCACAATCTGACATCAACAAGATGGCAGACCCACTACCAAACGGATGATGGAGCGAACTCACACCGACTACTACCACCAAAAGGATGATAGAGCAAAACACTTGCACAATATGACATCACTAATATGACAGACCCGCCACCAAAAGCATGACGGAGCGGATTCACACCGGCTACTACCACCAAAAGATGATATTGCAAAAACTCGCATAATTTGACATCAAAAAGCTGAAAGACCCATCACCAAAAGGCTAATGGAGCAAACTCACACCGGCTACTACCACCAAAAGGATGATAGAGAAAACACTCGCACAATCTGACGTCATCAAGATGATAGACACACCACCATAAGCATGATGGAGCTAACTCAAACCAGCTACCACCACCAAAGGGATGATAGAGCAAAACATTTGCACAATCTGACATCAACAAGATGACAGACCCACTACCAAACGGATGATGGAGCGAACTCACACCGGCTACTACCAACAAAAGGATGATAGAGAAAACACTCGCACAATCTGACGTCAACAAGATGATAGACACACCACCATAAGCATGATGGAGCTAACTCAAACCAGCTACCACCACCAAAGGGATGATAGAGCAAAACACTTGCACAATCTGACATCAACAGGATGACAGACCCACTACCAAATGGATGATGGAGCAAACTCACACCGACTACTACCACCAAAAGGATGATAGAGCAAAACACTCGCATAATCTGACATCACTAAGATTACAGACCCGCCACCAAAAGCATGACTGAGCGAATTCACACCGGCTACTACCACCAAAAGATGATATTGCAAAAACTCGCACAATCTGACATCAAAAAGCTGAAAGACCCACCACCAAAAGGTTGATGAAGCGAACGCACATCGGCTACTGCCACCAAAAGGATGATAGAGAAAACACTCGCACAATCTGACGTCAACAAGATGATAGACACACCACCATAAGGATGATGGAGCTAACTCAAAAAAGCTACCACCACCAAAGGGATGATAGAGCAAAACACTTGCACAATCTGACATCAACAAGATGACAGACCCACTACCAAACGGATGATGGAGCGAACTCACACCGGCTACTACCACCAAAAGGATGATAGAGCAAAACACTCGCACAATCTGACATCACTAAGATGACAGACCCACCACCAAAAGCATGACGGAGCGAATTCACACCGGCTACTACCACCAAAAGATGATATTGCAAAAACTCGCACAATCTGACATCAAAAAGCTGAAACACCCACCACCAAAAGGTTGATGAAGCGAACGCACATCGGCTACTACCACCAAAAGGATGATAGAGAAAACACTCGCACAATCTGACGTCAACAAGATGATAGACACACCACCATAAGCATGATGGAGCTAACTCAAACCAGCTACCACCACCAAAGGGATGATAGAGCAAAACACTTGCACAATCTGACATCAACAGGATGACAGACCCACTACCAAATGGATGATGGAGCAAACTCACACCGACTACTACCACCAAAAGGATGATAGAGCAAAACACTCGCATAATCTGACATCACTAAGATTACAGACCCGCCACCAAAAGCATGACTGAGCGAATTCACACCGGCTACTTCCACCAAAAGATGATATTGCAAAAACTCGCACAATCTGACATCAAAAAGCTGAAAGACCCACCACCAAAAGGCTGATGAAGCGAACGCACATCGGCTACCACCACTAAAAGGATGATAGAGAAAACACTCGCACAATCAGACGTCAACAAGATGATAGACACACCACCATAAGGATGATGGAGCTAACTCAAAAAAGCTACCACCACCAAAGGGATGATAGAGCAAAACACTTACACAATCTGACATCAACAAGATGACAGACACACAAACGGATGATGGAGCGAACTCACACCGGCTACTACCACCAAACGGATGATAGAGCAAAACACTCACACAATCTGACATCACTAAGATGACAGACCCGCCACCAAAAGCATGACGAAGCGAATTCACACCAGCTACTACAACCAAAAGATGATATTGCAAAAACTCGCACAATCTGACATCAAAAAGCTGAAAGACCCATCACCAAAAGGCTGATGGAGCAAACTCACACCGGCTACTACCACCAAAAGGATGATAGAGAAAACACTCACACAATCTGACGTCATCAAGATGATAGACACACCACCATAAGCATGATGGAGCTAACTCAAACCAGCTACCACCACCAAAGGGATGATAGAGCAAAACATTTGCACAATCTGACATCAACAAGATGGCAGACACACCACCATAAGGATGATGGAGCTAACTCAAAAAAGCTACCACCACCAAAGGGATGATAGAGCAAAACACTTGCACAATCTGACATGAACAAGATGACAGACCCACTACCAAACGGATGATGGAGCGAACTCACACCGGCTACTACCACCAAAAGGATGATAGAGCAAAACACTCGCACAATCTGACATCACTAAGATGACAGACCCGCCACCAAAAGCATGACGGAGCGAATTCACACCGGCTACTACCACCAAAAGATGATATTGCAAAAACTCGCACAATCTGACATCAAAAAGCTGAAAGACCCACCACCAATAGATTGATGGAGCGGACTCACACCGACTACTACCACCAAAAGGATGATAGAGAAAACACTCGCACAATCTGACGTCAACAAGATGATAGACACACCACCATAAGCATGATGGAGCTAACTCAAACCAGCTACCACCACCAAAGGGATGATAGAGCAAAATACTTGCACAATCTGACATCAACAAGATGGCAGACCCACTACCAAACGGATGATGGAGCGAACTCACACCGACTACTACCACCAAAAGGATGATAGAGCAAAACACTCGCACAATATGACATCACTAATATGACAGACCCGCCACCAAAAGCATGACGGAGCGGATTCACACCGGCTACTACCACCAAAAGATGATATTGCAAAAACTCGCACAATTTGACATCAAAAAGCTGAAAGACCCATCACCAAAAGGCTGATGGAGCAAACTCACACCGGCTACTACCACCAAAAGGATGATAGAGAAAACACTTGCACAATCTGACGTCATCAAGATGATAGACACACCACCATAAGCATGATGGAGCTAACTCAAACCAGCTACCACCACCAAAGGGATGATATAGCAAAACATTTGCACAATCTGACATCAACAAGATGACAGACCCACTACCAAACGGATGATGGAGCGAACTCACACCGGCTACTACCAACAAAAGGATGATAGAGAAAACACTCGCACAATCTGACGTCAACAAGATGATAGACACACCACCATAAGCATGATGGAGCTAACTCAAACCAGCTACCACCACCAAAGCGATGATAGAGCAAAACACTTGCACAATCTGACATCAACAGGATGACAGACCCACTTCCAAACGGATGATGGAGCGAACTCACACCGGCTACTACCACCAAAAGGATGATAGAGCAAAACACTCGCACAATCTGACATCACTAAGATTACAGACCCGCCACCAAAAGCATGACGGAGCAAATTCACACCGGCTACTACCACCAAAAGATGATATTGCAAAAACTCGCACAATCTGACATCAAAAAGCTGAAAGACCCACCACCAAAAGGTTGATGAAGCAAACGCACATCGGCTACTACCACCAAAAGGATGATAGAGAAAACACTCGCACAATCTGACGTCAACAAGATGATAGACACACCACCATAAGGATGATGGAGCTAACTCAAAAAAGCTACCACCACCAAAGGGATGATAGAGCAAAACACTTGCACAATATGACATCAACAAGATGACAGACCCACTACCAAACGGATGATGGAGCGAACTCACACCGGCTACTACCACCAAAAGGATGATAGAGCAAAACACTCGCACAATCTGACATCACTAAGATGACAGACCCGCCACCAAAAGCATGACGGAGCGAATTCACACCGGCTACTACCACCAAAAGATGATATTGCAAAAACTCGCACAATCTGACATCAAAAAGCTGAAAGACCCACCACCAAAAGGTTGATGAAGCGAACGCACATCGGCTACTACCACCAAAAGGATGATAGAGAAAACACTCGCACAATCTGACGTCAACAAGATGATAGACACACCACCATAAGGATGATGGAGCTATCTCAAAAAAGCTACCACCACCAAAGGGATGATAGAGCAAAACACTTGCACAATCTGACATCAACAAGATGACAGACCCACTACCAAACGGATGATGGAGCGAACTCACACCGGCTACTACCACCAAAAGGATGATAGAGCAAAACACTCGCACAATCTGACATCACTAAGATGACAGACCCGCCACCAAAAGCATGACGGAGCGAATTCACACCGGCTACTACCACCAAAAGATGATATTGCAAAAACTCGCACAATCTGACATCAAAAAGCTGAAAGACCCACCACCAAAAGGTTGATGAAGCGAACGCACATCGGCCACTACCACCAAAAGGATGATAGAGAAAACACTCGCACAATCTGACGTCAACAAGATGATAGACACACCACCATAAGGATGATGGAGCTAACTCAAAAAAGCTACCACCACCAAAGGGATGATAGAGCAAAACACTTGCACAATCTGACATCAACAAGATGACAGACCCACTACCAAACGGATGATGGAGCAAACTCACACCGGCTACTACCACCAAAAGGATGATAGAGCAAAACACTCGCACAATCTGACATCACTAAGATGACAGACCCGCCACCAAAAGCATGACGGAGCGAATTCACACCGGCTACTACCACCAAAAGATGATATTGCAAAAACTCGCACAATCTGACATCAAAAAGCTGAAAGACCCACCACCAAAAGGTTGATGAAGCGAACGCACATCGGCTACTACCACCAAAAGGATGATAGAGAAAACACTCGCACAATCTGACGTCAACAAGATGATAGACACACCACCATAAGGATGATGGAGCTAACTCAAAAAAGCTACCACCACCAAAGGGATGATAGAGCAAAACACTTGCACAATCTGACATCAACAAGATGACAGACCCACTACCAAACGGATGATGGAGTGAACTCACACCGGCTACTACCACCAAAAGGATGATAGAGCAAAACACTCGCACAATCTGACATCACTAAGATGACAGACCCGCCACCAAAAGCATGACGGAGCGAATTCACACCGGCTACTACCACCAAAAGGATAATAGAGCAAAACACTCGCACAATCTGACATCACTAAGATGACAGACCCGCCACCAAAAGCATGACGGAGCGAATTCACACCGGCTACTACCACCAAAAGATGATATTGCAAAAACTCGCACAATCTGACATCAAAAAGCTGAAAGACCCACCACCAATAGATTGATGGAGCGGACTCACACCGACTACTACCACCAAAAGGATGATAGAGAAAACACTCGCACAATCTGACGTCAACAAGATGATAGACACACCACCATAAGCATGATGGAGCTAACTCAAACCAGCTACCACCACCAAAGGGATGATAGAGCAAAACACTTGCACAATCTGACATCAACAAGATGGCAGACCCACTACCAAACGGATGATGGAGCGAACTCACACCGACTACTACCACCAAAAGGATGATAGAGCAAAACACTCGCACAATATGACATCACTAATATGACAGACCCGCCACCAAAAGCATGACGGAGCGGATTCACACCGGCTACTACCACCAAAAGATGATATTGCAAAAACTCGCACAATTTGACATCAAAAAGCTGAAAGACCCATCACCAAAAGGCTGATGGAGCAAACTCACACCGGCTACTACCACCAAAAGGATGATAGAGAAAACACTCGCACAATCTGACGTCATCAAGATGATAGACACACCACCATAAGCATGATGGAGCTAACTCAAACCAGCTACCACCACCAAAGGGATGATAGAGCAAAACATTTGCATAATCTGACATCAACAAGATGACAGACCCACTACCAAACGGATGATGGAGCGAACTCACACCGGCTACTACCAACAAAAGGATGATAGAGAAAACACTCGCACAATCTGACGTCAACAAGATGATAGACACACCACCATAAGCATGATGGAGCTAACTCAAACCAGCTACCACCACCAAAGCGATGATAGAGCAAAACACTTGCACAATCTGACATCAACAGGATGACAGACCCACTTCCAAACGGATGATGGAGCGAACTCACACCGGCTACTACCACCAAAAGGATGATAGAGCAAAACACTCGCACAATCTGACATCACTAAGATTACAGACCCGCCACCAAAAGCATGACAGAGCAAATTCACACCGGCTACTACCACCAAAAGATGATATTGCAAAAACTCGCACAATCTGACATCAAAAAGCTGAAAGACCCACCACCAAAAGGTTGATGAAGCGAACGCACATCGGCTACTACCACCAAAAGGATGATAGAGAAAACACTCGCACAATCTGACGTCAACAAGATGATAGACACACCACCATAAGGATGATGGAGCTAACTCAAAAAAGCTACCACCACCAAAGGGATGATAGAGCAAAACACTTGCACAATCTGACATCAACAAGATGACAGACCCACTACCAAACGGATGATGGAGCGAACTCACACCGGCTACTACCACCAAAAGGATGATAGAGCAAAACACTCGCACAATCTGACATCACTAAGATGACAGACCCGCCACCAAAAGCATGACGGAGCAAATTCACACCGGCTACTACCACCAAAAGATGATATTGCAAAAACTCGCACAATCTGACATCAAAAAGCTGAAAGACCCACCACCAAAAGGTTGATGAAGCAAACGTACATCGGCTACTACCACCAAAAGGATGATAGAGAAAACACTCGCACAATCTGACGTCAACAAGATGATAGACACACCACCATAAGGATGATGGAGCTAACTCAAAAAAGCTACCACCACCAAAGGGATGATAGAGCAAAACACTTGCACAATCTGACATCAACAAGATGACAGACCCACTACCAAACGGATGATGGAGTGAACTCACACCGGCTACTACCACCAAAAGGATGATAGAGCAAAACACTCGCACAATCTGACATCACTAAGATGACAGACCCGCCACCAAAAGCATGACGGAGCGAATTCACACCGGCTACTACCACCAAAAGATGATATTGCAAAAACTCGCACAATCTGACATCAAAAAGCTGAAAGACCCACCACCAAAAGGTTGATGAAGCGGACTCACACCGGCTACTACCACCAAAAGGATGATAGAGAAAACACTCGCACAATCTGACGTCATCAAGATGATAGACACACCACCATAAGCATGATGGAGCTAACTCAAACCAGCTACCACCACCAAAGGGATGATAGAGCAAAACATTTGCACAATCTGACATCAACAAGATGACAGACCCACTACCAAACGGATGATGGAGCGAACTCACACCGGCTACTACCAACAAAAGGATGATAGAGAAAACACTCGCATAATCTGACGTCAACAAGATGATAGACACACCACCATAAGCATGATGGAGCTAACTCAAACCAGCTACCACCATCAAAGGGATGATAGAGCAAAACACTTGCACAATCTGACATCAACAGGATGACAGACCCACTACCAAATGGATGATAGAGCAAACTCACACCGACTACTACCACCAAAAGGATGATAGAGCAAAACACTCGCATAATCTGACATCACTAAGATTACAGACCCGCCACCAAAAGCATGACTGAGCGAATTCACACCGGCTACTACCACCAAAAGATGATATTGCAAAAACTCGCACAATCTGACATCAAAAAGCTGAAAGACCCACCACCAAAAGGCTGATGAAGCGAACGCACATCGGCTACTACCACCAAAAGGATGATAGAGAAAACACTCGCACAATCTGACGTCAACAAGATGATAGACACACCACCATAAGGATGATGGAGCTAACTTAAAAAAGCTACCACCACCAAAGGGATGATAGAGCAAAACACTTGCACAATCTGACATCAACAAGATGACAGACCCACAAACGGATGATGGAGCGAACTCACACCGGCTACTACCACCAAAAGGATGATAGAGCAAAACACTCGCACAATCTGACATCACTAAGATGACAGACCCGCCACCAAAAGCATGATGGAGCGAATTCACACCGGCTACTACCACCAAAAGATGATATTGCAAAAACTCGCACAATCTGACATCAAAAAGCTGAAAGACCCACCACCAATAGATTGATGGAGCGAACTCACACCGACTACTACCACCAAAAGGATGATAGAGAAAACACTCGCACAATCTGACGTCAACAAGATGATAGACACACCACCATAAGCATGATGGAGCTAACTCAAACCAGCTACCACCACCAAAGGGATGATAGAGCAAAATACTTGCACAATCTGACATCAACAAGATGGCAGACCCACTACCAAACGGATGATGGAGCGAACTCACACCGACTACTACCACCAAAAGGATGATAGAGCAAAACACTCGCACAATCTGACATCACTAATATGACAGACCCGCCACCAAAAGCATGACGGAGCGAATTCACACCGGCTACTACCACCAAAATATGATATTGCAAAAACTCGTACAATCTGACATCAAAAAGCTGAAAGACCCATCACCAAAAGGCTGATGGAGCAAACTCACACCGGCTACTACCACCAAAAGGATGATAGAGAAAACACTCGCACAATCTGACGTCAACAAGATGATAGACACACCATCATAAGCATGATGGAGCTAACTCAAACCAGCTACCACCACCAAAGGGATGATAGAGCAAATCATTTGCACAATCTGACATCAACAAGATGACAGACCCACTACCAAACGGATGATGGAGTGAACTCACACCGGCTACTACCAACAAAAGGATGATAGAGAAAACACTCGCACAATCTGACGTCAACAAGATGATAGACACACCACCATAAGCATGATGGAGCTAACTCAAACCAGCTACCACCACCAAAGGGATGATAGAGCAAAACAGTGCACAATCTGACATCAACAAGATGACAGACCCACTACCAAACGGATGATGGAGCAAACTCACACCGGCTACTACCACCAAAAGGATGATAGAGCAAAACACTCGCACAATCTGACATCATTAAGATGACAGACCCGCCACCTAAAGCATGACGGAGCGAATTCACACCGGCTACTACCACCAAAAGATGATATTGCAAAAACTCACACAATCTGATATCAAAAAGCTGAAAGACCCACCACCAAAAGGCTGATGAAGCGAACACACATCAGCTACTACCACCAAAAGGATGATAGAGAAAACACTCGCACAATCTGACGTCAACAAGATGATAGACACACCACCATAAGTATGATGGAGCTAATTCAAAACAGCTACCACCACCAAAGGGATGATAGAGCAAAACACTCGCACAATCTGACATAACTAAGATGACAGACCCGCCACCAAAAGCATGACGGAGCGAATTCACACCGGCTACTACCACCAAAAGATGATATTGCAAAAACTCGCACAATCTGACATCAAAAAGCTGAAAGACCCACCACCAATAGATTGATGGAGCGAACTCACACCGGCTACTACCACCAAAAGGATGATAGAGAAAACACTCGCACAATCTGACATCAACAAGATGATAGACACTCCATCATAAGGATGATGGAGCTAACTCACACCAACTACCACCACCAAAGGGATGATAGAGCAAAACACTTGCACAATCTGACATCAACAAGATGACAGACCCACTACCAAACGGATGATGGAGCGAACTCACACCGGCTACTACCACCAAAAGGATGATAGAGCAAAACACTCGCACAATCTGACATCACTAAGATGACAGACCCGCCACCAAAAGCATGACGGAGCGGATTCACACCGGCTACTACCACCAAAAGATGATATTGCAAAAACTCGCACAATTTGACATCAAAAAGCTGAAAGACCCATCACCAAAAGGCTGATGGAGCAAACTCACACCGGCTACTACCACCAAAAGGATGATAGAGAAAACACTCGCACAATCTGACGTCATCAAGATGATAGACACACCACCATAAGCATGATGGAGCTAACTCAAACCAGCTACCACCACCAAAGGGATGATAGAGCAAAACATTTGCACAATCTGACATCAACAAGATGACAGACCCACTACCAAACGGATGATGGAGCGAACTCACACCGGCTACTACCAACAAAAGGATGATAGAGAAAACACTTGCACAATCTGACGTCAACAAGATGATAGACACACCACCATAAGCATGATGGAGCTAACTCAAACCAGCTACCACCACCAAAGGGATGATAGAGCAAAACACTTGGACAATCTGACATCAACAGGATGACAGACCCACTACCAAATGGATGATGGAGCAAACTCACACTGACTACTACCACCAAAAGGATGATAGAGCAAAACACTCGCATAATTTGACATCACTAAGATTACAGACCCGCCACCAAAAGCATGACTGAGCAAATTCACACCGGCTACTACCACCAAAAGATGATATTGCAAAAACTCGCACAATCTGACATCAAAAAGCTGAAAGACCCACCACCAAAAGGCTGATGAAGCGAACGCACATCGGCTACTACCACCAAAAGGATGATAGAGAAAACACTCGCATAATCTGACGTCAACAAGATGATAGACACACCACCATAAGGATGATGGAGCTAACTCAAAAAAGCTACCACCACCAAAGGGATGATAGAGCAAAACACTTGCACAATCTGACATCAACAAGATGACAGACCCACAAACGGATGATGGAGCGAACTCACACCGGCTACTACCACCAAAAGGATGATAGAGCAAAACACTCGCACAATATGACATCACTAAGATGACAGACCCGCCACCAAAAGCATGACGGAGCGAATTCACACCGGCTACTACCACCAAAAGATGATATTGAAAAAACTCGCACAATCTGACATCAAAAAGCTGAAAGAACCATCACCAAAAGGCTGATGGAGCAAACTCACACCGGCTACTACCACCAAAAGGATGATAGAGAAAACACTCACACAATCTGACGTCATCAAGATGATAGACACACCACCATAAGCATGATTGAGCTAACTCAAACCAGCTACCACCACCAAAGGGATGATAGAGCAAAACATTTGCACAATCTGACATCAACAAGATGACAGACCCACTACCAAACGGATGATGGAGCGAACTCACACCGGCTACTACCAACAAAAGGATGATAGAGAAAACACTCGCACAATCTGACGTCAACAAGATGATAGACACACCACCATAAGCATGATGGAGCTAACTCAAACCAGCTACCACCACCAAAGGGATGATAGAGCAAAACACTTGCACAATCTGACATCAACAGGATGACAGACCCACTACCAAATGGATGATGGAGCAAACTCACACTGACTACTACCACCAAAAGGATGATAGAGCAAAACACTCGCATAATCTGACATCACTAAGATTACAGACCCGCCACCAAAAGCATGACTGAGCAAATTCACACCGGCTACTACCACCAAAAGATGATATTGCAAAAACTCGCATAATCTGACATCAAAAAGCTGAAAGACCCACCACCAAAAGGCTGATGAAGCGAACGCACATCGGCTACTACCACCAAAAGGATGATAGAGAAAACACTCGCATAATCTGACGTCAACAAGATGATAGACACACCACCATAAGGATGATGGAGCTAACTCAAAAAAGCTACCACCACCAAAGGGATGATAGAGCAAAACACTTGCACAATCTGACATCAACAAGATGACAGACCCACAAACGGATGATGGAGCGAACTCACACCGGCTACTACCACCAAAAGGATGATAGAGCAAAACACTCGCACAATCTGACATCACTAAGATGACAGACCCGCCACCAAAAGCATGACGGAGCGAATTCACACCGGTACTACCACCAAAAGATGATATTGCAAAAACTCGCACAATCTGACATCAAAAAGCTGAAAGAACCATCACCAAAAGGCTGATGGAGCAAACTCACACCGGCTACTACCACCAAAAGGATGATAGAGAAAACACTCACACAATCTGACGTCATCAAGATGATAGACACACCACCATAAGCATGATTGAGCTAACTCAAACCAGCTACCACCACGAAAGGGATGATAGAGCAAAACATTTGCACAATCTGACATCAACAAGATGACAGACCCACTACCAAACGGATGATGGAGCGAACTCACACCGGCTACTACCAACAAAAGGATGATAGAGAAAACACTCGCATAATTTGACGTCAACAAGATGATAGACACACCACCATAAGCATGATGGAGCTAACTCAAACCAGCTACCACCACCAAAGCGATGATAGAGCAAAACACTTGCACAATCTGACATCAACAGGATGACAGACCCACTTCCAAACGGATGATGGAGCGAACTCACACCGGCTACTACCACCAAAAGGATGATAGAGCAAAACACTCGCACAATCTGACATCACTAAGATTACAGACCCGCCACCAAAAGCATGACGGAGCAAATTCACACCGGCTACTACCACCAAAAGATGATATTGCAAAAACTCGCACAATCTGACATCAAAAAGCTGAAAGACCCACCACCAAAAGGCTGATGAAGCGAACGCACATCGGCTACTACCACCAAAAGGATGATAGAGAAAACACTCGCACAATCTGACGTCAACAAGATGATAGACACACCACCATAAGGATGATGGAGCTAACTCAAAAAAGCTACCACCACCAAAGGGATGATAGAGCAAAACACTTACACAATCTGACATCAACAAAATGACAGACCCACTACCAAACGGATGATGGAGCGAACTCACACCGGCTACTACCACCAAAAGGATGATAGAGCAAAACACTCGCACAATCTGACATCACTAAGATGACAGACCCGCCACCAAAAGCATGATGGAGCGAATTCACACTGGCTACTACCACCAAAAGATGACATTGCAAAAACTCGCACAATCTGACATCAAAAAGCTGAAAGACCCACCACCAATAGATTGATGGAGTGAACTCACGCCGACTACTACCACCAAAAGGATGATAGAGAAAACACTCGCATAATCTGACGTCAACAAGATGATAGACACACCACCATAAGCATGATGGAGCTAACTCAAACCAGCTACCACCACCAAAGGGATGATAGAGCAAAACACTTGCACAATCTGACATCAACAAGATGGCAGACCCACTACCAAACGGATGATGGAGCGAACTCACACCGACTACTACCACCAAAAGGATGATAGAGCAAAACACTCGCACAATCTGACATCACTAATATGACAGACCCGCCACCAAAAGCATGACGGAGCGAATTCACACCAGCTACTACCACCAAAAGATGATATTGCAAAAACTCGTACAATCTGACATCAAAAAGCTGAAAGACCCATCACCAAAAGGCTGATGGAGCAAACTCACACCGGCTACTACCACCAAAAGGATGATAGAGAAAACACTCGCACAATCTGACGTCATCAAGATGATAGACACACCACCATAAGCATGATTGAGCTAACTCAAACCAGCTACCACCACCAAAGGGATGATAGAGCAAAACATTTGCACAATCTGACATCAACAAGATGACAGACCCACTACCAAACGGATGATGGAGCGAACTCACACCGGCTACTACCAACAAAAGGATGATAGAGAAAACACTCGCACAATCTGACGTCAACAAGATGATAGACACACCACCATAAGCATGATGGAGCTAACTCAAACCAGCTACCACCACCAAAGGGATGATAGAGCAAAACACTTGCACAATCTGACATCAACAGGATGACAGACCCACTACCAAATGGATGATGGAGCAAACTCACACTGACTACTACCACCAAAAGGATGATAGAGCAAAACACTCGCATAATCTGACATCACTAAGATTACAGACCCGCCACCAAAAGCATGACTGAGCAAATTCACACCGGCTACTACCACCAAAAGATGATATTGCAAAAACTCGCATAATCTGACATCAAAAAGCTGAAAGACCCACCACCAAAAGGCTGATGAAGCGAACGCACATCGGCTACTACCACCAAAAGGATGATAGAGAAAACACTCGCATAATCTGACGTCAACAAGATGATAGACACACCACCATAAGGATGATGGAGCTAACTCAAAAAAGCTACCACCACCAAAGGGATGATAGAGCAAAACACTTGCACAATCTGACATCAACAAGATGACAGACCCACAAACGGATGATGGAGCGAACTCACACCGGCTACTACCACCAAAAGGATGATAGAGCAAAACACTCGCACAATCTGACATCACTAAGATGACAGACCCGCCACCAAAAGCATGACGGAGCGAATTCACACCGGTACTACCACCAAAAGATGATATTGCAAAAACTCGCACAATCTGACATCAAAAAGCTGAAAGAACCATCACCAAAAGGCTGATGGAGCAAACTCACACCGGCTACTACCACCAAAAGGATGATAGAGAAAACACTCACACAATCTGACGTCATCAAGATGATAGACACACCACCATAAGCATGATTGAGCTAACTCAAACCAGCTACCACCACGAAAGGGATGATAGAGCAAAACATTTGCACAATCTGACATCAACAAGATGACAGACCCACTACCAAACGGATGATGGAGCGAACTCACACCGGCTACTACCAACAAAAGGATGATAGAGAAAACACTCGCATAATTTGACGTCAACAAGATGATAGACACACCACCATAAGCATGATGGAGCTAACTCAAACCAGCTACCACCACCAAAGCGATGATAGAGCAAAACACTTGCACAATCTGACATCAACAGGATGACAGACCCACTTCCAAACGGATGATGGAGCGAACTCACACCGGCTACTACCACCAAAAGGATGATAGAGCAAAACACTCGCACAATCTGACATCACTAAGATTACAGACCCGCCACCAAAAGCATGACGGAGCAAATTCACACCGGCTACTACCACCAAAAGATGATATTGCAAAAACTCGCACAATCTGACATCAAAAAGCTGAAAGACCCACCACCAAAAGGCTGATGAAGCGAACGCACATCGGCTACTACCACCAAAAGGATGATAGAGAAAACACTCGCACAATCTGACGTCAACAAGATGATAGACACACCACCATAAGGATGATGGAGCTAACTCAAAAAAGCTACCACCACCAAAGGGATGATAGAGCAAAACACTTACACAATCTGACATCAACAAAATGACAGACCCACTACCAAACGGATGATGGAGCGAACTCACACCGGCTACTACCACCAAAAGGATGATAGAGCAAAACACTCGCACAATCTGACATCACTAAGATGACAGACCCGCCACCAAAAGCATGATGGAGCGAATTCACACTGGCTACTACCACCAAAAGATGACATTGCAAAAACTCGCACAATCTGACATCAAAAAGCTGAAAGACCCACCACCAATAGATTGATGGAGTGAACTCACGCCGACTACTACCACCAAAAGGATGATAGAGAAAACACTCGCACAATCTGACGTCAACAAGATGATAGACACACCACCATAAGCATGATGGAGCTAACTCAAACCAGCTACCACCACCAAAGGGATGATAGAGCAAAACACTTGCACAATCTGACATCAACAAGATGGCAGACCCACTACCAAACGGATGATGGAGCGAACTCACACCGACTACTACCACCAAAAGGATGATAGAGCAAAACACTCGCACAATCTGACATCACTAATATGACAGACCCGCCACCAAAAGCATGACGGAGCGAATTCACACCAGCTACTACCACCAAAAGATGATATTGCAAAAACTCGTACAATCTGACATCAAAAAGCTGAAAGACCCATCACCAAAAGGCTGATGGAGCAAACTCACACCGGCTACTACCACCAAAAGGATGATAGAGAAAACACTCGCACAATCTGACGTCATCAAGATGATAGACACACCACCATAAGCATGATGGAGCTAACTCAAACCAGCTACCACCACCAAAGGGATGATAGAGCAAAACATTTGCACAATCTGACATCAACAAGATGACAGACCCACTACCAAACGGATGATGGAGCGAACTCACACCGGCTACTACCAACAAAAGGATGATAGAGAAAACACTCGCACAATCTGACGTCAACAAGATGATAGACACACCACCATAAGCATGATGGAGCTAACTCAAACCAGCTACCACCACCAAAGGGATGATAGAGCAAAACACTTGCACAATCTGACATCAACAGGATGACAGACCCACTACCAAATGGATGATGGAGCAAACTCACACTGACTACTACCACCAAAAGGATGATAGAGCAAAACACTCGCATAATCTGACATCACTAAGATTACAGACCCGCCACCAAAAGCATGACTGAGCGAATTCACACCGGCTACTACCACCAAAAGATGATATTGCAAAAACTCGCACAATCTGACATCAAAAAGCTGAAAGACCCACCACCAAAAGGCTGATGAAGCGAACGCACATCGGCTACTACCACCAAAAGGATGATAGAGAAAACACTCGCACAATCTGACGTCAACAAGATGATAGACACACCACCATAAGGATGATGGAGCTAACTCAAAAAAGCTACCACCACCAAAGGGATGGTAGAGCAAAACACTTGCACAATCTGACATCAACAAGATGACAGACCCACAAACGGATGATGGAGCGAACTCACACCGGCTACTACCACCAAAAGGATGATAGAGCAAAACACTCGCACAATCTGACATCACTAAGATGACAGACCCGCCACCAAAAGCATGACGGAGCGAATTCACACCGGCTACTACCACCAAAAGATGATATTGCAAAAACTCGCACAATCTGACATCAAAAAGCTGAAAGAACCATCACCAAAAGGCTGATGGAGCAAACTCACACCGGCAACTACCACCAAAAGGAAGATAGAGAAAACACTCACACAATCTGACGTCATCAAGATGATAGACACACCACCATAAGCATGATTGAGCTAACTCAAACCAGCTACCACCACCAAAGGGATGATAGAGCAAAACATTTGCACAATCTGACATCAACAAGATGACAGACCCACTACCAAACGGATGATGGAGCGAACTCACACCGGCTACTACCAACAAAAGGATGATAGAGAAAACACTCGCACAATTTGACGTCAACAAGATGATAGACACACCACCATAAGCATGATGGAGCTAACTCAAACCAGCTACCACCACCAAAGCGATGATAGAGCAAAACACTTGCACAATCTGACATCAACAGGATGACAGACCCACTTCCAAACAGATGATGGAGCGAACTCACACCGGCTACTACCACCAAAAGGATGATAGAGCAAAACACTCGCACAATCTGACATCACTAAGATTACAGACCCGCCACCAAAAGCATGACGGAGCAAATTCACACCGGCTACTACCACCAAAAGATGATATTGCAAAAACTCGCACAATCTGACATCAAAAAGCTGAAAGACCCACCACCAAAAGGCTGATGAAGCGAACGCACATCGGCTACTACCACCAAAAGGATGATAGAGAAAACACTCGCACAATCTGACGTCAACAAGATGATAGACACACCACCATAAGGATGATGGAGCTAACTCAAAAAAGCTACCACCACCAAAGGGATGATAGAGCAAAACACTTACACAATCTGACATCAACAAAATGACAGACCCACTACCAAACGGATGATGGAGCGAACTCACACCGGCTACTACCACCAAAAGGATGATAGAGCAAAACACTCGCACAATCTGACATCACTAAGATGACAGACCCGCCACCAAAAGCATGATGGAGCGAATTCACACTGGCTACTACCACCAAAAGATGACATTGCAAAAACTCGCACAATCTGACATCAAAAAGCTGAAAGACCCACCACCAATAGATTGATGGAGCGAACTCACACCGACTACTACCACCAAAAGGATGATAGAGAAAACACTCGCACAATCTGACGTCAACAAGATGATAGACACACCACCATAAGCATGATGGAGCTAACTCAAACCAGCTACCACCACCAAAGGGATGATAGAGCAAAACACTTGCACAATCTGACATCAACAAGATGGCAGACCCACTACCAAACGGATGATGGAGCGAACTCACACCGACTACTACCACCAAAAGGATGATAGAGCAAAACACTCGCACAATCTGACATCACTAATATGACAGACCCGCCACCAAAAGCATGACGGAGCGAATTCACACCAGCTACTACCACCAAAAGATGATATTGCAAAAACTCGTACAATCTGACATCAAAAAGCTGAAAGACCCATCACCAAAAGGCTGATGGAGCAAACTCACACCGGCTACTACCACCAAAAGGATGATAGAGAAAACACTCGCACAATCTGACGTCAACAAGATGATAGACACACCACCATAAGCATGATGGAGCTAACTCAAACCAGCTACCACCACCAAAGGGATGATAGAGCAAAACATTTGCACAATCTGACATCAACAAGATGACAGACCCACTACCAAACGGATGATGGAGAGAACTCACACCGGCTACTACCAACAAAAGGATGATAGAGAAAACACTCGCACAATCTGACGTCAACAAGATGATAGACACACCACCATAAGCATGATGGAGCTAACTCAAACCAGCTACCACCACCAAAGGGATGATGGAGCAAAACAGTGCACAATCTGACATCAACAAGATGACAGACCCACTACCAAACGGATGATGGAGCAAACTCACACCGGCTACTACCACCAAAAGGATGATAGAGCAAAACACTCGCACAATCTGACATCATTAAGATGACAGACCCGCCACCTAAAGCATGACGGAGCAAATTCACACCGGCTACTACCACCAAAAGATGATATTGCAAAAACTCACACAATCTGATATCAAAAAGCTGAAAGACCCACCACAAAAAGGCTGATGAAGCGAACGCACATCGGCTACTACCACGAAAAGGATGATAGAGAAAACACTCGCACAATCTGACGTCAACAAGATGATAGACACACCACCATAAGTATGATGGAGCTAATTCAAAACAGCTACCACCACCAAAGGGATGATAGAGCAAAACACTCGCACAATCTGACATAACTAAGATGACAGACCCGTCACCAAAAAAATGACGGAGCGAATTCACACCAGCTACTACCACCAAAAGATGATATTGCAAAAACTCGCACAATCTGACATCAAAAAGCTGAAAGACCCACCACCAATAGATTGATGGAGCGAACTCACACCGGCTACTACCACCAAAAGGATGATAGAGAAAACACTCGCACAATCTGACATCAACAAGATGATAGACACACCACCATAAGGATGATGGAGCTAACTCACACCAGCTACCACCACCAAAGGGATGATAGAGCAAAACACTTGCACAATCTGACATCAACAAGATGACAGACCCACTACCAAACGGATGATGGAGCGAACTCACACCGGCTACTACCACCAAAAGGATGATAGAGCAAAACACTCGCACAATCTGACATCACTAAGATGACAGACCCGCCACCAAAAGCATGACGGAGCGGATTCACACCGGCTTACTACCACCAAAAGATGATATTGCAAAAACTCGCACAATTTGACATCAAAAAGCTGAAAGACCCATCACCAAAAGGCTGATGGAGCAAACTCACACCGGCTACTACCACCAAAAGGATGATAGAGAAAACACTCGCACAATCTGACGTCATCAAGATGATAGACACACCACCATAAGCATGATGGAGCTAACTCAAACCAGCTACCACCACCAAAGGGATGATAGAGCAAAACATTTGCACAATCTGACATCAACAAGATGACAGACCCACTACCAAACGGATGATGGAGCGAACTCACACCGGCTACTACCAACAAAAGGATGATAGAGAAAACACTCGCACAATCTGACGTCAACAAGATGATAGACACACCACCATAAGCATGATGGAGCTAACTCAAACCAGCTACCACCACCAAAGGGATGATAGAGCAAAACACTTGCACAACATGACATCAACAGGATGACAGACCCACTACCAAATGGATGATGGAGCAAACTCACACCGGCTACTACCACCAAAAGGATGATAGAGCAAAACACTCGCATAATCTGACATCACTAAGATTACAGACCCGCCACCAAAAGTATGACTGAGCGAATTCACACCGGCTACTACCACCAAAAGATGATATTGCAAAAACTCGCACAATCTGACGTCAACAAGATGATAGACACACCACCATAAGTATGATGGAGCTAATTCAAAACAGCTACCACCACCAAAGGGATGATAGAGCAAAACACTCGCACAATCTGACATAACTAAGATGACAGACCCGTCACCAAAAAAATGACGGAGCGAATTCACACCAGCTACTACCACCAAAAGATGATATTGCAAAAACTCGCACAATCTGACATCAAAAAGCTGAAAGACCCACCACCAAAAGGCTGATGAAGCAAACGCACATCGGCTACTACCACCAAAAGGATGATAGAGAAAACACTCGCACAATCTGACGTCAACAAGATGATAGACACACCACCATAAGGATGATGGAGCTAACTCAAAAAAGCTACCACCACCAAAGGGATGATAGAGCAAAACACTTACACAATCTGACATCAACAAGATGACAGACCCACAAACGGATGATGGAGCGAACTCACACCGGCTACTACCACCAAACGGATGATAGAGCAAAACACTCGCACAATCTGACATCACTAAGATGACAGACCCGCCACCAAAAGCATGACGGAGCGAATTCACACCAGCTACTACCACCAAAAGATGATATTGCAAAAACTCGCACAATCTGACATCAAAAAGCTGAAAGACCCATCACCAAAAGGCTGATGGAGCAAACTCACACCGGCTTCTACCACCAAAAGGATGATAGTGAAAACACTCACACAATCTGACGTCATCAAGATGATAGACACACCACCATAAGCATGATGGAGCTAACTCAAACCAGCTACAACCACCAAAGGGATGATAGAGCAAAACATTTGCACAATCTGACATCAACAAGATGATAGACCCACTACCAAACGGATGATGGAGCGAACTCACACCGGCTACTACCAACAAAATGATGATAGAGAAAACACTCGCACAATTTGACGTCAACAAGATGATAGACACACCACCATAAGCATGATGGAGCTAACTCAAACCAGCTACCACCACCAAAGCGATGATAGAGGAAAACACTTGCACAATCTGACATCAACAGGATGACAGACCCACTTCCAAACGGATGATGGAGCGAACTCACACCGGCTACTACCACCAAAAGGATGATAGAGCAAAACACTCGCACAATCTGACATCACTAAGATTACAGACCCGCCACCAAAAGCATGACGGAGCAAATTCACACCGGCTACTACCACCAAAAGATGATATTGCAAAAACTCGCACAATCTGACATCAAAAAGCTGAAAGACCCGCCACCAAAAGGCTGATGAAGCGAACGCACATCGGCTACTACCACCAAAAGGATGATAGAGAAAACACTCGCACAATCTGACGTCAACAAGATGATAGACACACCACCATAAGGATGATGGAGCTAACTCAAAAAAGCTACCACCACCAAAGGGATGATAGAGCAAAACACTTACACAATCTGACATCAACAAAATGACAGACCCACTACCAAACGGATGATGGAGCGAACTCACACCGGCTACTACCACCAAAAGGATGATAGAGCAAAACACTCGCACAATCTGACATCACTAAGATGACAGACCCGCCACCAAAAGCATGATGGAGCAAATTCACACCGGCTACTACCACCAAAAGATGATATTGCAAAAACTCGCACAATCTGACATCAAAAAGCTGAAAGGCCCACCACCAATAGATTGATGGAGCGAACTCACACCGACTACTACCACCAAAAGGATGATAGAGAAAACACTCGCACAATCTGACGTCAACAAGATGATAGACACACCACCATAAGCATGATGGAGCTAACTCAAACCAGCTACCACCACCAAAGGGATGATAGAGCAAAACACTTGCATAATCTGACATCAACAAGATGGCAGACCCACTACCAAACGGATGATGGAGCGAACTCACACCGACTACTACCACCAAAAGGATGATAGAGCAAAACACTCGCACAATCGGACATCACTAATATGACAGACCCGCCACCAAAAGCATGACGGAGCGAATTCACACCGGCTACTACCACCAAAAGATGATATTGCAAAAACTCGTACAATCTGACATCAAAAAGCTGAAAGACCCATCACCAAAAGGCTGATGGAGCAAACTCACACCGGCTACTACCACCAAAAGTATGATAGAGAAAACACTCGCACAATCTGACGTCAACAAGATGATAGACACACCACCATAAGCATGATGGAGCTAACTCAAACCAGCTACCACCACCAAAGGGATGATAGAGCAAAACATTTGCACAATCTGACATCAACAAGATGACAGACCCACTACCAAACGGATGATGGAGCGAACTCACACCGGCTACTACCAACAAAAGGATGATAGAGAAAACACTCGCACAATCTGACGTCAACAAGATGATAGACACACCACCATAAGCATGATGGAGCTAACTCAAACCAGCTACCACCACCAAAGGGATGATAGAGCAAAACAGTGCACAATCTGACATCAACAAGATGACAGACCCACTACCAAACGGATGATGGAGCAAACTCACACCGGCTACTACCACCAAAAGGATGATAGAGCAAAACACTCGCACAATCTGACATCATTAAGATTACAGACCCGCCACCTAAAGCATGACGGAGCGAATTCACACCGGCTACTACCACCAAAAGATGATATTGCAAAAACTCACACAATCTGATATCAAAAAGCCGAAAGACCCACCACCAAAAGGCTGATGAAGCGAACGCACATCGGCTACTACCACCAAAAGGATGATAGAGAAAACACTCGCACAATCTGACGTCAACAAGATGATAGACACACCACCATAAGTATGATGGAGCTAATTCAAAACAGCTACCACCACCAAAGGGATGATAGAGCAAAACACTCGCACAATCTGACATAACTAAGATGACAGACCCGCCACCAAAAGCATGACGGAGCGAATTCACACCGGCTACTACCACCAAAAGATGATATTGCAAAAACTCGCACAATCTGACATCAAAAAGCTGAAAGACCCACCACCAATAGATTGATGGAGCGAACTCACATCGGCTACTACCACAAAAAGGATGATAGAGAAAACACTCGCACAATCTGACGTCAACAAGATGATAGACACACCACCATAAGGATGATGGAGCTAACTCACACCAGCTACCACCACCAAAGGGATGATAGAGCAAAACACTTACACAATCTGACATCAACAAGATGACAGACCCACTACCAAACGGATGATGGAGCGAACTCACACCGGCTACTACCACCAAAAGGATGATAGAGCAAAACACTCGCACAATCTGACATCACTAAGATGACAGACCCGCCACCAAAAGCATGATGGAGCAAATTCACACCGGCTACTACCACCAAAAGATGATATTGCAAAAACTCGCACAATCTGACATCAAAAAGCTGAAAGGCCCACCACCAATAGATTGATGGAGCGAACTCACACCGACTACTACCACCAAAAGGATGATAGAGAAAACACTCGCACAATCTGACGTCAACAAGATGATAGACACACCACCATAAGCATGATGGAGCTAACTCAAACCAGCTACCACCACCAAAGGGATGATAGAGCAAAACACTTGCACAATCTGACATCAACAAGATGGCAGACCCACTACCAAACGGATGATGGAGCGAACTCACACCGACTACTACCACCAAAAGGATGATAGAGCAAAACACTCGCACAATCTGACATCACTAATATGATAGACCCGCCACCAAAAGCATGACGGAGCGAATTCACACCGGCTACTACCACCAAAAGATGATATTGCAAAAACTCGTACAATCTGACATCAAAAAGCTGAAAGACCCATCACCAAAAGGCTGATGGAGCAAACTCACACCGGCTACTACCACCAAAAGTATGATAGAGAAAACACTCGCACAATCTGACGTCAACAAGATGATAGACACACCACCATAAGCATGATGGAGCTAACTCAAACCAGCTACCACCACCAAAGGGATGATAGAGCAAAACATTTGCACAATCTGACATCAACAAGATGACAGACCCACTACCAAACGGATGATGGAGCGAACTCACACCGGCTACTACCAACAAAAGGATGATAGAGAAAACACTCGCACAATCTGACGTCAACAAGATGATAGACACACCACCATAAGCATGATGGAGCTAACTCAAACCAGCTACCACCACCAAAGGGATGATAGAGCAAAACAGTGCACAATCTGACATCAACAAGATGACAGACCCACTACCAAACGGATGATGGAGCAAACTCACACCGGCTACTACCACCAAAAGGATGATAGAGCAAAACACTCGCACAATCTGACATCATTAAGATTACAGACCCGCCACCTAAAGCATGACGGAGCGAATTCACACCGGCTACTACCACCAAAAGATGATATTGCAAAAACTCACACAATCTGATATCAAAAAGCCGAAAGACCCACCACCAAAAGGCTGATGAAGCGAACGCACATCGGCTACTACCACCAAAAGGATGATAGAGAAAACACTCGCACAATCTGACGTCAACAAGATGATAGACACACCACCATAAGTATGATGGAGCTAATTCAAAACAGCTACCACCACCAAAGGGATGATAGAGCAAAACACTCGCACAATCTGACATAACTAAGATGACAGACCCGCCACCAAAAGCATGACGGAGCGAATTCACACCGGCTACTACCACCAAAAGATGATATTGCAAAAACTCGCACAATCTGACATCAAAAAGCTGAAAGACCCACCACCAATAGATTGATGGAGCGAACTCACACCGGCTACTACCACAAAAAGGATGATAGAGAAAACACTCGCACAATCTGACGTCAACAAGATGATAGACACACCACCATAAGGATGATGGAGCTAACTCACACCAGCTACCACCACCAAAGGGATGATAGAGCAAAACACTTGCACAATCTGACATCAACAAGATGACAGACCCACTACCAAACGGATGATGGAGCAAACTCACACCGGCTACTACCACCAAAAGGATGATAGAGCAAAACACTCGCACAATCTGACATCACTAAGATGACAGACCCGCCACCAAAAGCATGACGGAGCGAATTCACACCGGCTACTACCACCAAAAGATGATATTGCAAAAACTCGTACAATCTGACATCAAAAAGCTGAAAGACCCATCACCAAAAGGCTGATGGAGCAAACTCACACCGGCTACTACCACCAAAAGTATGATAGAGAAAACACTCGCACAATCTGACGTCAACAAGATGATAGACACACCACCATAAGCATGATGGAGCTAACTCAAACCAGCTACCACCACCAAAGGGATGATAGAGCAAAACATTTGCACAATCTGACATCAACAAGATGACAGACCCACTACCAAACGGATGATGGAGCGAACTCACACCGGCTACTACCAACAAAAGGATGATAGAGAAAACACTCGCACAATCTGACGTCAACAAGATGATAGACACACCACCATAAGCATGATGGAGCTAACTCAAACCAGCTACCACCACCAAAGGGATGATAGAGCAAAACAGTGCACAATCTGACATCAACAAGATGACAGACCCACTACCAAACGGATGATGGAGCAAACTCACACCGGCTACTACCACCAAAAGGATGATAGAGCAAAACACTCGCACAATCTGACATCACTAAGATGACAGACCCGCCACCAAAAGCATGACGGAGCGAATTCACACCGGCTACTACCACCAAAAGATGATATTGCAAAAACTCACACAATCTGATATCAAAAAGCCGAAAGACCCACCACCAAAAGGCTGATGAAGCGAACGCACATCGGCTACTACCACCAAAAGGATGATAGAGAAAACACTCGCACAATCTAACGTCAACAAGATGATAGACACACCACCATAAGTATGATGGAGCTAATTCAAAACAGCTACCACCACCAAAGGGATGATAGAGAAAAACACTCGCACAATCTGACATAACTAAGATGACAGACCCGCCACCAAAAGCATGACGGAGCGAATTCACACCGGCTACTACCACCAAAAGATGATATTGCAAAAACTCGCACAATCTGACATCAAAAAGCTGAAAGACCCACCACCAATAGATTGATGGAGCGAACTCACACCGGCTACTACCACAAAAAGGATGATAGAGAAAACACTCGCACAATCTGACGTCAACAAGATGATAGACACACCACCATAAGGATGATGGAGCTAACTCACACCAGCTACCACCACCAAAGGGATGATAGAGCAAAACACTTGCACAATCTGACATCAACAAGATGACAGACCCACTACCAAACGGATGATGGAGCGAACTCACACCGGCTACTACCACCAAAAGGATGATAGAGCAAAACACTCGCACAATCTGACATCACTAAGATGACAGACCCGCCACCAAAAGCATGACGGAGTGAATTCACACCGGCTACTACCACCAAAAGATGATATTGCAAAAAATCGCACAATCTGACATCAAAAAGCTGGAAGACCCACCACCAAAAGGCTGATGGAGCGAACTCACACCGACTACTACCACCAAAAGGATGATAGAGAAAACACTCGCACAATCTGACATCAACAAGATGATAGACACACCACCATAAGGATGATGGAGCTAACTCACACCAGCTACCACCACCAAAGGGACGATAGAGCAAAACACTTGCATAATCTGACATCAACAAGATGACAGACCCACTACCAAACGGATGATGGAGCGAACTCACACCGGCTACTACCACCAAAAGGATGATAGAGCAAAACACTCGCACAATCTGACATCACTAAGATGACAGACCGCCACCAAAAGCATGACGGAGCGAATTCACACCGGCTACTACCACCAAAAGATGATATTGCAAATACTCGCACAATCTGACATCAAAAAGCTGAAAGACCCACCACCAAAAGGCTGATGGAGCGAACTCACACCGACTACTACCACCAAAAGGATTATAGAGAAAACACTCGCACAATCTGACGTCAACAAGATGAAAGACACACCACCATAAGGATGATGGAGCTAACTCACACCAGCTACCACCACCAAAGGGATGATAGAGCAAAACACTTGCACAATCTGATATCAACAAGATGACAGACCCACTACCAAACAGATGATGGAGCAAACTCACACCGACTACTACCACCAAAAGGATGATAGAGCAAAACACTCGCACAATTTGACATCACTAATATGACAGAGTGCCACCAAAGGCATGACAGAGCGAATTCACACCGGCTACTACCACCAAAAGATGATATTGCAAAAACTCGCACAATCTGACATCAAAAAGCTGAAAGACCCACCATCAAAAGGCTGATGGAGCAAACTCACACCGGCTACTACCACCAAAAGGATTATAGAGAAAATACTCGCACAATCTGACGTCAACAAGATGATAGACACACCACCACAAGCATGATGGAGCTAACTCAAATCAGTTACCACCACCAAAGGGATGATAGAGCAAAACACTTGCACAATCTGACATCAACAAGATGACAGACCCACTACCAAACAGATGATGGAGCGAACTCACACCGGCTACTACCACCAAAAGGATGATAGAGCAAAACACTCGCACAATCTGACATCACTAAGATGACAGACCCGCCACCAAAAGCATGACGGAGCAAATTCACACCGGCTACTACCACCAAAAGATGATATTGCAAAAACTCGCACAATCTGACATTAAAAAGCTGAAAGACCCACCACCAAAAGGCTGATGGAGTGAACTCACACCGGCTACTACCACCAAAAGGATTATAGAGAAAACACTCGCACAATGTGACGTCAACAAGATGATAGACACACCACCATAAGGATGATGGAGCTAACTCACACCAGCTACCACCACCAAAGGGATGATAAAGCAAAACACTTGCACAATCTGACATCAACAAGATGACAGACCCACTACCAAACGGATGATGGAGCGAACTCACACCGGCTACTACCACCAAAAGGATGATAGAGCAAAATACTCGCACAATCTGACATCACTAAGATGACCGACCCGCCACCAAAAGCATGACGGAGCGAATTCACACCGGCTACTACCACCAAAAGATGATATTGCAAAGACTCGCACAATCTGACATCAAAAAGCTGAAAGACCCACCACCAAAAGGCTGATGGAGCGAACTCACACCGGCTACTAGCACCAAAAGGATTATAGAGAAAATACTCGCACAATCTGACGTCAACAAGATGATAGACACACCACCATAAGCATGATGGAGCTAACTCAAACCAGCTACCACCACCAAAGGGATGATAGAGCAAAACACATGCACAATCTGACATCAACAAGATGACAGACCCACTACCAAACGGATGATGGAGCAAACTCACACCGGCTACTACCACCAAAAAGATGATAGAGCAAAACACTCGCACAATCTGACATCACTAAGATGACAGACCCGCCACCAAAAGCATGACGGAGGGATCTCACACCGGCTACTACCACCAAAAGATGATATTGCAAAAACTCGCACAATCTGACATCAAAAAGCTGAAAGACCCACCACCAAAAGGCTGATGAAGCGAACGCACATCGGCTACTACCACCAAAAGGATGATAGAGAAAACACTCGCACAATCTGACGTCAACAAGATGATAGACACACCATCATAAGGATGATGGAGCTAACTCAAAAAAGCTACCACAACCAAAGGGATGATAGAGCAAAACACTTGCACAATCTGACATCAACAAGATGACAGACCCACTACCAAACGGATGATGGAGCGAACTCACACCGGCTACTACCACCAAAAGGATGATAGAGCAAAACACTCGCACAATCTGACATCACTAAGATGACAGACCCGCCACCAAAAGCATGACGGAGCGAATTCACACCGGCTACTACCACCAAAAGATGATATTGCAAAAACTCGCACAATCTGACATCAAAAAGCTGAAAGACCCACCACCAAAAGGCTGATGGAGCGAACTCACACCGGCTACTACCACCAAAAGGATTATAGAGAAAACACTCGCACAATGTGACGTCAACAAGATGATAGACACACCACCATAAGGATGATGGAGCTAACTCACACCAGCTACCACCACCAAAGGGATGATAAAGCAAAACACTTGCACAATCTGACATCAACAAGATGACAGACCCACTACCAAACGGATGATGGAGCGAACTCACACCGGCTACTACCACCAAAAGGATGATAGAGCAAAACACTCGCACAATCTGACATCACTAAGATGACCGACCCGCCACCAAAAGCATGACGGAGCGAATTCACACCGGCTACTACCACCAAAAGATGATATTGCAAAAACTCGCACAATCTGACATCAAAAAGCTGAAAGACCCACCACCGAAAGGCTGATGGAGCAAACTCACACCGGCTACTACCACCAAAAGAATTATAGAGAAAACACTCGCACAATGTGACGTCAACAAGATGATAGACACACCACCATAAGGATGATGGGGCTAACTCACACCAGCTACCACCACCAAAGGGATGATAAAGCAAAACACTTGCACAATCTGACATCAACAAGATGACAGACCCACTACCAAACGGATGATGGAGCGAACTCACACCGGCTACTACCACCAAAAGGATGATAGAGCAAAACACTCGCACAATCTGACATCACTAAGATGACCGACCCGCCACCAAAAGCATGACGGAGCGAATTCACACCGGCTACTACCACCAAAAGATGATATTGCAAAAACTCGCACAATCTGACATCAAAAAGCTGAAAGACCCACCACCGAAAGGCTGATGGAGCGAACTCACACCGGCTACTACCACCAAAAGAATTATAGAGAAAACACTCGCACAATGTGACGTCAACAAGATGATAGACACACCACCATAAGGATGATGGGGCTAACTCACACCAGCTACCATCACCAAAGGGATGATAAAGCAAAACACTTGCACAATCTGACATCAACAAGATGACAGACCCACTACCAAACGGATGATGGAGCGAACTCACACCGGCTACTACCACCAAAAGGATGATAGAGCAAAACACTCGCACAATCTGACATCACTAAGATGACCGACCCGCCACCAAAAGCATGACGGAGCGAATTCACACCGGCTACTACCACCAAAAGATGATATTGCAAAAACTCGCACAATCTGACATCAAAAAGCTGAAAGACCCACCACCAAAAGGCTGATGGAGCGAACTCACACCGGCTACTAGCACCAAAAGGATTATAGAGAAAATACTCGCACAATCTGACGTCAACAAGATGATAGACACACCACCATAAGCATGATGGAGCTAACTCAAACCAGCTACCACCACCAAAGGGATGATAGAGCAAAACACATGCACAATCTGACATCAACAAGATGACAGACCCACTACCAAACGGATGATGGAGCAAACTCACACCGGCTACTACCACCAAAAAGATGATAGAGAAAAACACTCGCACAATCTGACATCACTAAGATGACAGACCCGCCACCAAAAGCATGACGGAGGGATCTCACACCGGCTACTACCACCAAAAGATGATATTGCAAAAACTCGCACAATCTAATATCAAAAAGCTGAAAGACCCACCACCAAAAGGCTGATGAAGCGAACACACATCGGCTACTACCACCAAAAGGATGATAGAGAAAACACTCGCACAATCTGACGTCAACAAGATGATAGACACACCATCATAAGGATGATGGAGTTAACTCAAAAAAGCTACCACAACCAAAGGGATGATAGAGCAAAACACTTGCACAATCTGACATCAACAAGATGACAGACCCACTACCAAACGGATGATGGAGCGAACTCACACGGGCTACTACCACCAAAAGGATGATAGAGCAAAACACTCGCACAATCTGACATCACTAAGATGACAGACCCGCCACCAAAAGCATGACGGAGCAAATTCACACCGGCTACTACCACCAAAAGATGATATTGCAAAAACTCGCACAATCTGACATCAAAAAGCTGAAAGACCCACCACCAAAAGGCTGATGGAGCGAACTCACACCGGCTACTACCACCAAAAGGATTATAGAGAAAACACTCGCACAATGTGACGTCAACAAGATGATAGACACACCACCATAAGGATGATGGAGCTAACTCACACCAGCTACCACCACCAAAGGGATGATATAGCAAAACACTTGCACAATCTGACATCAACAAGATGACAGACCCACTACCAAACGGATGATGGAGCGAACTCACACCGGCTACTACCACCAAAAGGATGATAGAGCAAAACACTCGCACAATCTGACATCACTAAGATGACCGACCCGCCACCAAAAGCATGACGGAGCGAATTCACACCGGCTACTACCACCAAAAGATGATATTGCAAAAACTCGCACAATCTGACATCAAAAAGCTGAAAGACCCACCACCGAAAGGCTGATGGAGCAAACTCACACCGGCTACTACCACCAAAAGAATTATAGAGAAAACACTCGCACAATGTGACGTCAACAAGATGATAGACACACCACCATAAGGATGATGGGGCTAACTCACACCAGCTACCACCACCAAAGGGATGATAAAGCAAAACACTTGCACAATCTGACATCAACAAGATGACAGACCCACTACCAAACGGATGATGGAGCGAACTCACACCGGCTACTACCACCAAAAGGATGATAGAGCAAAACACTCGCACAATCTGACATCACTAAGATGACCGACCCGCCACCAAAAGCATGACGGAGCGAATTCACACCGGCTACTACCACCAAAAGATGATATTGCAAAAACTCGCACAATCTGACATCAAAAAGCTGAAAGACCCACCACCGAAAGGCTGATGGAGCGAACTCACACCGGCTACTACCACCAAAAGAATTATAGAGAAAACACTCGCACAATGTGACGTCAACAAGATGATAGACACACCACCATAAGGATGATGGGGCTAACTCACACCAGCTACCATCACCAAAGGGATGATAAAGCAAAACACTTGCACAATCTGACATCAATAAGATGACAGACCCACTACCAAACAGATGATGGAGCGAACTCACACCGGCTACTACCACCAAAAGGATGATAGAGCAAAACACTCGCACAATCTGACATCACTAAGATGACCGACCCGCCACCAAAAGCATGACGGAGCGAATTCACACCGGCTACTACCACCAAAAGATGATATTGCAAAAACTCGCACAATCTGACATCAAAAAGCTGAAAGACCCACCACCAAAAGGCTGATGGATCGAACTCACACCGGCTACTAGCACCAAAAGGATTATAGAGAAAATACTCGCACAATCTGACGTCAACAAGATGATAGACACACCACCATAAGCATGATGGACCTAACTCAAACCAGCTACCACCACCAAAGGGATGATAGAGCAAAACACATGCACAATCTGACATCAACAAGATGACAGACCCACTACCAAACGGATGATGGAGCAAACTCACACCGGCTACTACCACCAAAAAGATGATAGAGAAAAACACTCGCACAATCTGACATCACTAAGATGACAGACCCGCCACCAAAAGCATGACGGAGGGATCTCACACCGGCTACTACCACCAAAAGATGATATTGCAAAAACTCGCACAATCTGATATCAAAAAGCTGAAAGACCCACCACCAAAAGGCTGATGAAGCGAACACACATCGGCTACTACCACCAAAAGGATGATAGAGAAAACACTCGCACAATCTGACGTCAACAAGATGATAGACACACCACCATAAGGATGATGGAGCTAACTCAAAAAAGCTACCACCACCAAAGGGATGATAGAGCAAAACACTTGCACAATCTGACATCAACAAGATGACAGACCCACTACCAAACGGATGATGGAGCGAACTCACACCGGCTACTACCACCAAAAGGATGATAGAGCAAAACACTCGCACAATCTGACATCACTAAGATGACAGACCCGCCACCAAAAGCATGACGGAGCGAATTCACACCGGCTACTACCACCAAAAGATGATATTGCAAAAACTCGCACAATCTGACATCAAAAAGCTGAAAGACCCACCACCAAAAGGCTGATGGAGCGAACTCACACCGGCTACTACCACCAAAAGGATTATAGAGAAAACACTCGCACAATGTGACGTCAACAAGATGATAGACACACCACCATAAGGATGATGGAGCTAACTCACACCAGCTACCACCACCAAAGGGATGATAAAGCAAAACACTTGCACAACCTGACATCAACAAGATGACAGACCCACTACCAAACGGATGATGGAGCGAACTCACACCGGCTACTACCACCAAAAGGATGATAGAGCAAAACACTCGCACAATCTGACATAACTAAGATGACCGACCCGCCACCAAAAGCATGACGGAGCGAATTCACACCGGCTACTACCACCAAAAGATGATATTGCAAAAACTCGCATAATCTGACATCAAAAAGCTGAAAGACCCATCACCAAAAGGCTGATGGAGCAAACTCACACCGGCTTCTACCACCAAAAGGATGATAGTGAAAACACTCACACAATCTGACGTCATCAAGATGATAGACACACCACCATAAGCATGATGGAGCTAACTCAAACCAGCTACAACCACCAAAGGGATGATAGAGCAAAACATTTGCACAATCTGACATCAACAAGATGACAGACCCACTACCAAACGGATGATGGAGCGAACTCACACCGGCTACTACCAACAAAAGGATGATAGAGAAAACACTCGCACAATTTGACGTCAACAAGATGATAGACACACCACCATAAGCATGATGGAGCTAACTCAAACCAGCTACCACCACCAAAGCGATGATAGAGCAAAACACTTGCACAATCTGACATCAACAAGATGGCAGACCCACTACCAAACGGATGATGGAGCGAACTCACACCGACTACTATGATGGAGCGAACTCACACCGGCTACTACCACCAAAAGGATGATAGAGTAAAACACTCGCACAATCTGACACCACTAAGATGACAGTCCCGCCACCGAAATCCTGATGGAGCAAATTCACACCGGCTACTACCACCAAAAGATGATATTGCAAAAACTCGCACAATCTGACATCAAAAAGCTGAAAGACCCACACCCAATAGGCTGATGGAACGAACTCACACCGGCTACTACCACCAAAAGGATGATAGAGAAAACACTCGCACAATCTGACGTCAATAAGATGATAGACACACCACCATAAGGATGATGAAGCTAACTCACACCAGCTACCACCACCAAAGGGATGATAGAGCAAAACACTTGCACAATCTGACATCAACAAGATGACAGACCCACTACCAAACGGATGATGGAGTGAACTCACACCGGCTATTACCACCAAAAGGATGATAGAGTAAAACACTCGCACAATCTGACATCACTAAGATGACAGACCCGCGACCAAAAGCATGACGGAGCGAATTTACACTGGCTACTACCACCAAAAGATGATATTGCAAAAACTCGCACAATCTGACATCAAAAAGCTGAAAGACCCACCACCAAAAGGCTGATGGAGCAAACTCACACCGGCTATTACCACCAAAAGGATGATAGAGAAAAACACTCGCACAATCTGACATCACTAAGATGACAGACCCGCCACCAAAAGCATGACGGAGCGAATTCACACCGACTACTACCACCAAAAGATGATATTGCAAAAACTCGCACAATCTAACATCAAAAAGCTGAAAGACCCATCACCAAAAGGCTGATGGAGCAAACTCACACCAGCTATTACCACCAAAAGGATGATAGAGAAAACACTCGCATAATATGACGTCAACAAGATGATAGACACACCACCATAAGCATGATGGAGCTAACTCAAACCAGCTACCACCACCAAAGGGATGATAGAGCAAAACACTTGCACAATCTGACATCAACAAGATGACAGACCCACTACCAAACGGATGATGGAGCGAACTCACACCGGCTACTACCACAAAAAGGATGATAGAGTAAAACACTCGCACAATCTGACACCACTAAGATGACAGACCCGCCACCAAAAGCCTGATGGAGCAAATTCACACCGGCTACTACCACCAAAAGATGATATTGCAAAAACTCGCACAATCTGACATCAAAAAGCTGGAAGACCCATCACTAAAAGGCTGATGGAGCAAACTCACACCGGCTACTACCACCAAAAGGATGGTAGAGAAAACACTCGCACCATCTGACGTCAACAAGATGATAGACACACCACCATTAGCATGATGGAGCTAACTCAAACCAGCTACCACCACCAAAGGGATGATAGAGCAAAACACTTGCACAATCTGACATCAACAAGATGACAGACCCACTACCAAACGGATGATGGAGCGAACTCACACCGGCTACTACCACCAAAAGGATGATAGAGTAAAACACTCGCACAATCTGACACCACTAAGATGACAGACCCGCCACCAAAATCCTGATGGAGCAAATTCACACCGGCTACTACCACCAAAAGATGATATTGCAAAAACTCGCACAATCTGACATCAAAAAGCTGAAAGATCCACACCCAATAGGCTGATGGAACGAACTCACACCGGCTACTACCACCAAAAGGATGATAGAGAAAACACTCGCACAATCTGACGTCAATAAGATGATAGACACACCACCATAAGGATGATGAAGCTAACTCACACTAGCTACCACCACCAAAGGGATGATAGAGCAAAACACTTGCACAATCTGACATCAACAAGATGACAGACCCACTACCAAACGGATGATGGAGTGAACTCACACCGGCTATTACCACCAAAAGGATGATAGAGCAAAACACTCGCACAATCTGACATCACTAAGATGACAGACCCGCGACCAAAAGCCTGACGGAGCGAATTTACACTTTCTACTACCACCAAAAGATGACATTGCAAAAACTCGCACAATCTGACATCAAAAAGCTGAAAGACCCACGACCAAAAGGCTGATGGAGCGAACTCACACAAGCTATTACCACCAAAGGATGATAGAGCAAAACACTCGCACAATATGACATCACTAAGATGACAGACCCGGCACCAAAATCATGACGGTGCGAATTCACACCGACTACTACCACCAAAAGATGATATTGCAAAAACTCGCACAATCTGACATCAAAAAGCTGAAAGACCCACCACCAAAAGGCTGATGGAGCGAACTCACACCGTCTACTACCTTCAAAAGGATTATAGAGAAAACATTCGCACAATCTGACGTCAACAAGATGATAGACACACCACCATAAGGATGATGGAGCTAACTCACACCAACTACCACCATCGAAGTGGTGATAGAGCAAAACACTTGCACAATCTAACACCAACAAGATGACAGACCCACTACCAAACGGATGATGGAGCGAACTCACACCGGCTACTACCACCAAAAGGATGATAGAGCAAAACACTCGCACAATCTGACATCACTAAGATGACAGACCCGCCACCAAAAGCATGACGGAGCGAATACACACCGGCTACTACCACCAAAAGATGATATTGCAAAAACTCGCACAATCTGACATCAAAAAGCTGAAAGACCCATCACGAAAAGGCTGATGGAGCAAACTCACACCGGCTATTACCACCAAAAGGATGATAGAGAAAACACTCGCACAATATGACGTCAACAAGATGATAGACACACCACCATAAGCATGATGGAGCTAACTCAAACCAGCTACCACCACCAAAGGGATGATAGAGCAAAACACTTGCACAATCTGACATGAACAAGATGACAGACCCACTACCAAACGGATGATGGAGCGAACTCACACCGGCTACTACCACCAAAAGGATGATAGAGTAAAACACTCACACAATCTGACACCACTAAGATGACAGACCCGCCACCAAAAGCCTGATGGAGCAAATTCACACCAGCTACTACCACCAAAAGATTATATTGCAAAAACTCGCACAATCTGACATCAAAAAGCTGAAAGACCCATCACTAAAAGGCTGATGGAGCAAACTCACACCGGCTACTACCACCAAAAGGATGATAGAGAAAACACTCGCACCATCTGACGTCAACAAGATGATAGACACACCACCATTAGCATGATGGAGCTAACTCAAACCTTCTACCACCACCAAAGGGATGATAGAGCAAAACACTTGCACAATCTGACATCAACAAGATGAAAGACCCATTACCAAACGGATGATGGAGCGAACTCACACCGGCTACTACCACCAAAAGGATGACAGAGTAAAACACTCGCACAATCTGACACCACTAAGATGACAGACCCGCCACCAAAATCCTGATGGAGCAAATTCACACCGTCTACTACCACCAAAAGATGATATTGCAAAAACTCGCACAATCTGACATCAAAAAGCTGAAAGACCCACACCCAATAGGCTGATGGAACGAACTCACACCGGCTACTACCACCAAAAGGATGATAGAGAAAACACTCGCACAATCTGACGTCAATAAGATGATAGACACACCACCATAAGGATGATGAAGCTAACTCATACCAGCTACCACCACCAAAGGGATGATAGAGCAAAACACTTGCACAATCTGACATCAACAAGATGACAGACCCACTACCAAACGGATGATGGAGTGAACTCACACCGGCTATTACCACCAAAAGGATGATAGAGCAAAACACTCGCACAATCTGACATCACTAAGATGACAGACCCGCGACCAAAAGCATGACGGGGTGAATTTACACTGGCTACCACCACCAAAAGATGATATTGCAAAAACTCGCACAATCTGACATCAAAAAGCTGAAAGACCCACGACCAAAAGGCTGATGGAGCGAACTCACACCAGCTATTACCACCAAAAGGATGATAGAGCAAAACACTCGCACAATCTGACATCACAAAGATGACAGACCCGCCACCAAAAGCATGACGGAACGAATTCACACCGACTACTACCACCAAAAGATGATATTGCAAAAACTCGCACAATCTGACATCAAAAAGCTGAAAGACCCACCACCAAAAGGCTGATGGAGCGAACTCACACCGTCTAGTACCTTCAAAAGGATTATAGAGAAAACATTCGCACAATCTGACGTCAACAAGATGATAGACACACCACCATAAGTATGATGGAGCTAACTCACACCAGCTACCACCATCAAAAGGGTGATAGAGCAAAACACTTGCACAATCTAACATCAACAAGATGACAGACCCACTACCAAACGGATGATCGAGCGAACTCACACCGGCTACTACCACCAAAAGGATGATAGAGCAAAACACTCGCACAATCTGACATCACTAAGATGACAGACCTGCCACCAAAAGCATGACGGAGCGAATTCACACCGGCTACTACTATCAAAAGATGATATTGCAAAAACTCGCACAATCTGACATCAAAAAGCTGAAAGACCCATCACCAAAAGGCTGATGGAGCAAACTCACACCGGCTATTACCACCAAAAGGATGATAGAGGAAACACTTGCACAATATGACGTCAACAAGATGATAGACACACCACCATAGGCATGATGGAGCTAACTCAAACCAGCTACCACCACCAAAGGGATGATAGAGCAAAACACTTGCACAATCTGACATCAACAAGATGACAGACCCACTACCAAACGGATGATGGAGCAAACTCACACCGGCTACTACCACCAAAAGGATGATAGAGTAAAACACTCGCACAATCTGACACCACTAAGATGACAGACCCGCCACCAAAAGCCTGATGGAGCAAATTCACACCGGCTACTACCACCAAAAGATGATATTGCAAAAACTCGCACAATCTGACATCAAAAAGCTGAAAGACCCATCACTAAAAGGCTGATGGAGAAAACTCACACCGGCTACTACCACCAAAAGGATGATAGAGAAAACACTCGCACCATCTGACGTCAACAAGATGATAGACACACCACCATTAGCATGATGGAGCTAACTCAAACCAGCTACCACCACCAAAGGGATGATAGAGCAAAACACTTGCACAATCTGACATCAACAAGATGACAGACCCACTACCAAACGGATGATGGAGCGAACTCACACCGGCTACTACCACCGAAAGGATGATAGAGTAAAACACTTGCACAATCTGACACCACTAAGATGACAGACCCGCCACCAAAATCCTGATGGAGCAAATTCACACCGGCTACTACCACCAAAAGATGATATTGCAAAAACTCGCACAATCTGACATCAAAAAGCTGAAAGACCCACACCCAATAGGCTGATGGAACGAACTCACACCGGCTACTACCACCAAAAGGATGATAGAGAAAAGACTCGCACAATCTGACGTCAATAAGATGATAGACACACCACCATAAGGATGATGAAGCTAACTCACACCAGCTTCCACCACCAAAGGGATGATAGAGCAAAAAACTTGCACAATCTGACATCAACAAGATGACAGACCCACTACCAAACGGATGATGGAGTGAACTCACACCGGCTATTACCACCAAAAGGATGATAGAGCAAAACACTCGCACAATCTGACATCACTAAGATGACAGACCCGCGACCAAAAGCATGACGGAGCGAATTTACACTGGCTACTACCACCAAAAGATGATATTGCAAAAACTCGCACAATCTGACATCAAAAAGCTGAAAGACCCACGACCAAAAGGCTGATGGAGCGAACTCACACCAGCTATTACCACCAAAAGGATGATAGAGCAAAACACTCGCACAATCTGACATCACTAAGATGACAGACCCGCCACCAAAAGCATGACGGAGCGAATTCACACCGGCTACTACCACCAAAAGATGATATTGCAAAAACTCGCACAATCTGACATCAAAAAGCTGAAAGACCCACCACCAAAAGGCTTATGGAGCGAACTCACACCGTCTACTACCTTCAAAAGGATTATAGAGAAAACATTCGCACAATCTGACGTCAACAAGATGATAGACACACCACCATAAGGATGATGGAGCTAACTCACACCAGCTACCACCATCAAAGGGATGATAGAGCAAAACACTTGCACAATCTAACATCAACAAGATGACAGACCCACTACCAAACAGATGATGGAGCGAACTCACACCGGCTACTGCCACCAAAAGGATGATAGAGCAAAACACTCGCACAATCTGACATCACTAAGATGACAGACCCGCCACCAAAAGCATGACGGAGCGAATTCACACCGGCTACTACCACCAAAAGATGATATTGCAAAAACTCGCACAATCTGACATCAAAAAGCTGAAAGACCCATCACCAAAAGGATGATGGAGCAAACTCACACCGGCTATTACCACCAAAAGGATGATAGAGAAAACACTCGCACAATATGACGTCAACAAGATAATAGACACACCACCATAAGCATGATGAAGCTAACTCAAACCAGCTACCACCACCAAAGGGATGATAGAGCAAAACACTCGCACAATCTGACGTCAAAAATATGATAGACACACCACCATTAGCATGATGGAGCTAACTCAAACCAGCTACCACCACAAAAGGGATGATAGAGCAAAACACTTGCACAATCTGACATCAACAAGATGACAGACCCACTACCAAACGGATGATGGAGTGAACTCACACCGGCTATTACCACCAAAAGGATGATAGAGCAAAACACTCGCACAATATGACATCACTAAGATGACAGACCCGCGACCAAAAGCATGACGGAGCGAATTTACACTGGCTACTACCACCAAAAGATGATATTGCAAAAACTCGCACAATCTGACATCAAAAAGCTGAAAGACCCACGACCAAAAGGCTGATGGAGCGAACTCACACCAGCTATTACCACCAAAAGGATGATAGAGCAAAACACTCGCACAATCTGACATCACTAAGATGACAGACCCGCCACCAAAAGCATGACGGAGCGAATTCACATCGGCTACTACCACCAAAAGATGATATTGCAAAAACTCGCACAATCTGACATCAAAAAGCTGAAAGACCCACCACCAAAAGGCTTATGGAGCGAACTCACACCGTCTACTACCTTCAAAAGGATTATAGAGAAAACATTCGCACAATCTGACGTCAACAAGATGATAGACACACCACCATAAGGATGATGGAGCTAACTCACACCAGCTACCACCATCAAAGGGATGATAGAGCAAAACACTTGCACAATTTAACATCAACAAGATGACATACCCACTACCAAACAGATGATGGAGCAAACTCACACCGGCTACTACCACCAAAAGGATGATAGAGCAAAACACTCGCACAATCTGACATCACTAAGATGACAGACCCGCCACCAAAAGCATGACGGAGCGAATTCACACCGGCTACTACCACCAAAAGATGATATTGCAAAAACTCGCACAATCTGACATCAAAAAGCTGAAAGACCCATCACCAAAAGGCTGATGGAGCAAACTCACACCGGCTATTACCACCAAAAGGATGATAGAGAAAACACTCGCACAATATGACGTCAACAAGATGATAGACACACCACCATAAGCATGATGAAGCTAACTCAAACCAGCTACCACCACCAAAGGGATGATAGAGCAAAACACTCGCACAATCTGACGTCAAAAATATGATAGACACACCACCATTAGCATGATGGAGCTAACTCAAACCAGCTACCACCACCAAAGGGATGATAGAGCAAAACACTTGCACAATCTGACATCAACAAGATGACAGACCCACTACCAAACGGATGATGGAGCGAACTCACACCGGCTACTACCACCAAAAGGATGATAGAGTAAAACACTCGCACAATCTGACACCACTAAGATGACAGACCCGCCACCAAAAGCCTGATGGAGCAAATTCACACCGGCTACTACCACCAAAAGTTGATATTGCAAAAACTCGCACAATCTGACATCAAAAGGCTCAAAGACCCATCACTAAAAGGCTGATGGAGCAAACTCACACCGGCTACTACCACCAAAAGGATGATAGAGAAAACACTCGCACAATCTGACGTCAACAAGATGATAGACACACCACCATTAGCATGATGGAGCTAACTCAAACCAGCTACCACCACCAAAGGGATGATAGAGCAAAACACTTGCACAATCTGACATCAACAAGATGACAGACCCACTACCAAACGGATGATGGAGCAAACTCACACCGGCTACTACCACCAAAAGGATGATAGAGTAAAACACTCGCACAATCTGACACCACTAAGATGACAGACCCGCCACCAAAATCCTGATGGAGCAAATTGACACCGACTACTACCACCAAAAGATGATATTGCAAAAACTCGCACAATCTGACATCAAAAAGCTGAAAGACCCACACCCAATAGGCTGATGGAACGAACTCACACCGGCTACTACCACCAAAAGGATGATAGAGAAAACACTCGCACAATCTGACGTCAACAAAATGATAGACACACCACCATAAGGATGAGGAAGCTAACTCACACCAGCTACCACCACCAAAGGGATGATAGAGCAAAACACTTGCACAATCTGACATCAACAAGATGACAGACCCACTACCAAACGGATGATGGAGTGAACTCACACCGGCTATTACCACCAAAAGGATGATAGAGAAAAACACTCGCACAATCTGACATCACTAAGAAGACAGACCCGCGACCAAAAGCAAGACGGAGTGAATTTACACCGGCTACTACCACCAAAAGATGATATTGCAAAAACTCGCACAATCTGACATCAAAAAGCTGAAAGACCCACCACCAAAAGGCTGATGGAGCGAACTCACACCGGCTATTACCACCAAAAGGATGATAGAGCAAAACACTCGCACAATCTAACATCACTAAGATGACAGACCCGCCACCAAAAGCATGACGGAGCGAATTCACACCGGCTACTACCACCAAAAGATGATATTGCAAAAACTCGCACAATCTGACATCAAAAAGCTGAAAGACCCAAAACCAAAAGGCTGATGGAGCGAACTCACACCCTCTACTACATCCAAAAGGATTATAGAGAAAACACTCGCACAATCTGACGTCAACAAGATGATAGACACACCACCATAAGCATGATGGAGCTAACTCAAACCAGCTACCACCACCAAAGGGATGATAGAGCAAAACACTTGCACAATCTGACATCAACAAGATGACAGACCCACTACCAAACGGATGATGGAGCGAACTCAGACCGGCTACTATCACCAAAAGGATGATAGAGAAAAACACTCGCACAATCTGACATCACTAAGATGACAGACCCACCACAAAAAGGATGACGGAGCGAATTCACACCGGCTACTACCACCAAAAGATGATATTGCAAAAACTCGCACAATTTGACATCAAAAAGCTGAAAGACCCATTACCAAAAGGCTGATGGAGCAAACTCACACCGGCTATTACCACCAAAAGGATGATAGAGAAAACACTCGCACAATCTGACGTCAACAAGATGATTGACACACCACCATTAGCATGATGGAGCTAACTCAAAGCAGCTACCACCACCAAAGGGATGATAGAGCAAAACACTTGCACAATCTGACATCAACAAGATGACAGACCCATTACGAAACGGATGATGGAGCAAACTCACACCGGCTACTACAACCAAAAGGATGATAGAGTAAAACACTCGCACAATCTGACACCACTAAGATGACAGACCCGCCACCAAAATCCTGATGGAGCAAATTCACACCGGCTACTACCACCAAAAGATGATATTGCAAAAACTCGCACAATCTCACATCAAAAAGCTGAAAGACCCATACCCAATAGGCTGATGGAACGAACTCACACCGGCTACTACCACCAAAAGGATGATAGAGAAAACACTCGCACAATCTGACGTCAACAAAATGATAGACACACCACCATAAGGATGAGGAAGCTAACTCACACCAGCTACCACCACCAAAGGGATGATAGAGCAAAACACTTGCACAATCTGACATAAACAAGATGACAGACCCACTACCAAACGGATGATGGAGCGAACTCACACCGGCTATTACCACCAAAAGGATGATAGAGCAAAACACTCGCACAATCTGACATCACTAAGATGACAGACCCGCGACCAAAAGCAAGACGGAGCGAATTTACACCGGCTACTACCACCAAAAGATGATATTGCAAAAACTCGCACAATCTGACATCAAAAAGCTGAAAGACCCACCACCAAAAGGCTGATGGAGCAAACTCACACCGGCTATTACCACCAAAAGGATGATAGAGAAAACACTCGCACAATATGACGTCAACAAGATGATAGACACACCACCATAAGCATGATGGAGCTAACTCAAACCAGCTACCACCACCAAAGGGATGATAGAGCAAAACACTCGCACAATCTGACGTCAATAATATGATAGACACACCACCATTAGCATGATGGAGCTAACTCAAACCAGCTACCACCACCAAAGGGATGATAGAGCAAAACACTTGCACAATCTGACATTAACAAGATGACAGACACACTACCAAACGGATGATGGAGCAAACTCACACCGGCTACTACCACCAAAAGGATGATAGAGTAAAACACTCGCACAATCTGACACCACTAAGATGACAGACCCGCCACCAAAAGCCTGATGGAGCAAATTCACACCGGCTACTACCACCAAAAGATGATATTGCAAAAAGTCGCACAATCTGACATCAAAAGGCTGAAAGACCCATCACTAAAAGGCTGATGGAGCAAACTCACACCGGCTACTACCACCAAAAGGATGATAGAGAAAACACTCGCACAATCTGACGTCAACAAGATGATAGACACACCACCATTAGCATGATGGAGCTAACTCAAACCAGCTACCACCACCAAAGGGATGATAGAGCAAAACACTTGCACAATCTGACATCAACAAGATGACAGACCCACTACCAAACGGATGATGGAGCGAACTCACACCGGCTACTACCACTAAAAGGATGATAGAGTAAAACACTCGCACAATCTGACACCACTAAGATGACAGACCCGCCACCAAAATCCTGATGGAGCAAATTCATACCGGCTACTACCACCAAAAGATGATATTGCAAAAACTCGCACAATCTGACATCAAAAAGCTGAAAGACCCACACCCAATAGGCTGATGGAACGAACTCACACCGGCTACTACCACCAAAAGGATGATAGAGAAAACACTCGCACAATCTGACGTCAACAAAATGATAGACACACCACCATAAGGATGAGGAAGCTAACTCACACCAGCTACCACCACCAAAGGGATGATAGAGCAAAACACTTGCACAATCTGACATCAACAAGATGACAGACCCACTACCAAACGGATGATGGAATGAACTCACACCGGCTATTACCACCAAAAGGATGATAGAGCAAAATACTCGCACAATCTGACATCACTAAGATGACAGACCCGCGACCAAAAGCAAGACAGAGCGAATTTACACCGGCTACTACCACCAAAAGATGATATTGCAAAAACTCGCACAATCTGACATCAAAAAGCTGAAAGACCCACCACTAAAAGGCTGATGGAGCGAACTCACACCGGATATTACCACCAAAAGGATGATAGAGCAAAACACTCGCACAATCTGACATCACTAAGATGACAGACCCGCCACCAAAAGCATGACGGAGGGAATTCACACCGGCTACTACCACCAAAAGATGATATTGCAAAAACTCGCACAATCTGACATCAAAAAGCTGAAAGACCCATCACCAAAAGGATGATGGAGCAAACTCACACCGGCTATTACCACCAAAAGGATGATAGAGAAAACACTCGCACAATATGACGTCAACAAGATGATAGACACACCACCATAAGCATGATGGAGCTAACTCAAACCAGCTACCACCACCAAAGGGATGATAGAGCAAAACACTCGCACAATCTGACGTCAAAAATATGATAGACACACCACCATTATCATGATGGAGCTAACTCAAACCAGCTACCACCACCAAAGGGATGATAGAGCAAAACACTTGCACAATCTGACATTAACAAGATGACAGACCCACTACCAAACGGATGATGGAGCGAACTCACACCGGCTACTACCACCAAAAGGATGATAGAGTAAAACACTCGCACAATCTGACACCACTAAGATGACAGACCCGCCACCAAAAGCCTGATGGAGAAAATTCACACCGGCTACTACCACCAAAAGATGATATTGCAAAAACTCACACAATCTGACATCAAAAGGCTGAAAGACCCATCACTAAAAGGCTGATGGAGCAAACTCACTCCGGCTACTACCACCAAAAGGATGATAGAGAAAACACTCGCACAATCTGACGTCAACAAGATGATAGACACACCACCATTAGCATGATGGAGCTAACTCAAACCAGCTACCACCACCAAAGGGATGATAGAGCAAAACACTTGCACAATCTAACATCAACAAGATGACAGACCCACTACCAAACGGATGATGGAGCAAACTCACACCGGCTACTACCACCAAAAGGATGATAGAGTAAAACACTCGCACAATCTGACACCACTAAGATGACAGACCCGCCACCAAAAGCATGAAGGAGCGAATTCACACCGGCTACTACCACCAAAAGATGATATTGCAAAAACTCGCACAATCTGACATCAAAAAGCTGAAAGACCCACACCCAATAGGCTGATGGAACGAACTCACACCGGCTACTACCACCAAAAGGATGATAGAGAAAACAATCGCACAATCTGACGTCAACAAAATGATAGACACACCACCATAAGGATGAGGAAGCTAACTCACACCAGCTACCACCACCAAAGGGATGATAGAGCAAAACACTTGCACAATCTGACATCAACAAGATGACAGACCCACTACCAAACGAATGATGGAGTGAACTCACACCGGCTATTACCACCAAAAGGATGATAGAGCAAAACACTCGCACAATCTGACATCACTAAGATGACAGACCCGCGACCAAAAGCAAGATGGAGCGAATTTACACCGGCTACTACCACCAAAAGATGATATTGCAAAAACTCGCACAATCTGACATCAAAAAGCTGAAAGACCCACCCCCAAAAGGCTGATGGAGCGAACTCACACCGGCTATTACCACCAAAAGGATGATAGAGCAAAACACTCGCACAATCTGACATCACTAAGATGACAGACCCGCCACCAAAAGCATGACGGAGCGAATTCACACCGGCTACTACCACCAAAAGATGATATTGCAAAAACTCGCACAATCTGACATCAAAAAGCTGAAAGACCCAAAACCAAAAGGCTGATGGAGCGAACTCACACCGTCTACTACATCCAAAAGGATTATAGAGAAAACACTCGCACAATCTGACGTCAACAAGATGATAGACACACCACCATTAGCATGATGGAGCTAACTCAAACCAGCTACCACCACCAAAGGGATGATAGAGCAAAACACTTGCACAATCTAACATCAACAAGATGACAGACCCACTACCAAACGGATGATGGAGCGAACTCACACCGGCTACTACCACCAAAAGGATGATAGAGTAAAACACTCGCACAATCTAACACCACTAAGATGACAGACCCGCCACCAAAATCCTGATGGAGCAAATTCACACCGGCTACTACCACCAAAAGATGATATTGCAAAAACTCGCACAATCTGACATCAAAAAGCTGAAAGACCCACACCCAATAGGCTGATGGAACGAACTCACACCGGCTACTACCACCAAAAGGATGATAGACAAAACACTCGCACAATCTGACGTCAACAAGATGATAGACACACCACCATTAGCATGATGGAGCTAACTCAAACCAGCTACCACCACCAAAGGGATGATAGAGCAAAACACTTACACAATCTGACATCAACAAGATGACAGACCCACTACCAAACGGATGATGGAGCAAACTCACACCGGCTACTACCACCAAAAGGATGATAGAGTAAAACACTCGCACAATCTGACACCACTAAGATGACAGACCCGCCACCAAAATCCTGATGGAGCAAATTCACACCGGCTACTACCACCAAAAGATGATATTGCAAAAACTCGCACAATCTGACATCAAAAAGCTGAAAGACCCACACCCAATAGGCTGATGGAACGAACTCACACCGGCTACTACCACCAAAAGGATGATAGAGAAAACAATCGCACAATCTGACGTCAACAAAATGATAGACACACCACCATAAGGATGAGGAAGCTAACTCACACCAGCTACCACCACCAAAGGGATGATAGAGCAAAACACTTGCACAATCTGACATCAACAAGATGACAGACCCACTACCAAACGAATGATGGAGTGAACTCACACCGGCTATTACCACCAAAAGGATGATAGAGCAAAACACTCGCACAATCTGACATCACTAAGATGACAGACCCGCGACCAAAAGCAAGATGGAGCGAATTTACACCGGCTACTACCACCAAAAGATGATATTGCAAAAACTCGCACAATCTGACATCAAAAAGCTGAAAGACCCACCCCCAAAAGGCTGATGGAGCGAACTCACACCGGCTATTACCACCAAAAGGATGATAGAGCAAAACACTCGCACAATCTGACATCACTAAGATGACAGACCCGCCACCAAAAGCATGACGGAGCGAATTCACACCGGCTACTACCACCAAAAGATGATATTGCAAAAACTCGCACAATCTGACATCAAAAAGCTGAAAGACCCAAAACCAAAAGGCTGATGGAGCGAACTCACACCGTCTACTACATCCAAAAGGATTATAGAGAAAACACTCGCACAATCTGACGTCAACAAGATGATAGACACACCACCATTAGCATGATGGAGCTAACTCAAACCAGCTACCACCACCAAAGGGATGATAGAGCAAAACACTTGCACAATCTAACATCAACAAGATGACAGACCCACTACCAAACGGATGATGGAGCGAACTCACACCGGCTACTACCACCAAAAGGATGATAGAGTAAAACACTCGCACAATCTGACACCACTAAGATGACAGACCCGCCACCAAAAGCCTGATGGAGAAAATTCACACCGGCTACTACCACCAAAAGATGATATTGCAAAAACTCACACAATCTGACATCAAAAGGCTGAAAGACCCATCACTAAAAGGCTGATGGAGCAAACTCACTCCGGCTACTACCACCAAAAGGATGATAGAGAAAACACTCGCACAATCTGACGTCAACAAGATGATAGACACACCACCATTAGCATGATGGAGCTAACTCAAACCAGCTACCACCACCAAAGGGATGATAGAGCAAAACACTTGCACAATCTAACATCAACAAGATGACAGACCCACTACCAAACGGATGATGGAGCAAACTCACACCGGCTACTACCACCAAAAGGATGATAGAGTAAAACACTCGCACAATCTGACACCACTAAGATGACAGACCCGCCACCAAAATCCTGATGGAGCAAATTCACACCGGCTACTACCACCAAAAGATGATATTGCAAAAACTCGCACAATCTGACATCAAAAAGCTGAAAGACCCACACCCAATAGGCTGATGGAACGAACTCACACCGGCTACTACCACCAAAAGGATGATAGAGAAAACAATCGCACAATCTGACGTCAACAAAATGATAGACACACCACCATAAGGATGAGGAAGCTAACTCACACCAGCTACCACCACCAAAGGGATGATAGAGCAAAACACTTGCACAATCTGACATCAACAAGATGACAGACCCACTACCAAACGAATGACGGAGTGAACTCACACCGGCTATTACCACCAAAAGGATGATAGAGCAAAACACTCGCACAATCTGACATCACTAAGATGACAGACCCGCGACCAAAAGCAAGATGGAGCGAATTTACACCGGCTACTACCACCAAAAGATGATATTGCAAAAACTCGCACAATCTGACATCAAAAAGCTGAAAGACCCACCCCCAAAAGGCTGATGGAGCGAACTCACACCGGCTATTACCACCAAAAGGATGATAGAGCAAAACACTCGCACAATCTGACATCACTAAGATGACAGACCCGCCACCAAAAGCATGACGGAGCGAATTCACACCGGCTACTACCACCAAAAGATGATATTGCAAAAACTCGCACAATCTGACATCAAAAAGCTGAAAGACCCAAAACCAAAAGGCTGATGGAGCGAACTCACACCGTCTACTACATCCAAAAGGATTATAGAGAAAACACTCGCACAATCTGACGTCAACAAGATGATAGACACACCACCATTAGCATGATGGAGCTAACTCAAACCAGCTACCACCACCAAAGGGATGATAGAGCAAAACACTTGCACAATCTAACATCAACAAGATGACAGACCCACTACCAAACGGATGATGGAGCGAACTCACACCGGCTACTACCACCAAAAGGATGATAGAGTAAAACACTCGCACAATCTAACACCACTAAGATGACAGACCCGCCACCAAAATCCTAATGGAGCAAATTCACACCGGCTACTACCACCAAAAGATGATATTGCAAAAACTCGCACAATCTGACATCAAAAAGCTGAAAGACCCACACCCAATAGGCTGATGGAACGAACTCACACCGGCTACTACCACCAAAAGGATGATAGACAAAACACTCGCACAATCTGACGTCAACAAGATGATAGACACACCACCATTAGCATGATGGAGCTAACTCAAACCAGCTACCACCACCAAAGGGATGATAGAGCAAAACACTTACACAATCTGACATCAACAAGATGACAGACCCACTACCAAACGGATGATGGAGCAAACTCACACCGGCTACTACCACCAAAAGGATGATAGAGTAAAACACTCGCACAATCTGACACCACTAAGATGACAGACCCGCCACCAAAATCCTGATGGAGCAAATTCACACCGGCTACTACCACCAAAAGATGATATTGCAAAAACTCGCACAATCTGACATCAAAAAGCTGAAAGACCCACACCCAATAGGCTGATGGAACGAACTCACACCGGCTACTACCACCAAAAGGATGATAGAGAAAACAATCGCACAATCTGACGTCAACAAAATGATAGACACACCACCATAAGGATGAGGAAGCTAACTCACACCAGCTACCACCACCAAAGGGATGATAGAGCAAAACACTTGCACAATCTGACATCAACAAGATGACAGACCCACTACCAAACGAATGCTGGAGTGAACTCACACCGGCTATTACCACCAAAAGGATGATAGAGCAAAACACTCGCACAATCTGACATCACTAAGATGACAGACCCGCGACCAAAAGCAAGATGGAGCGAATTTACACCGGCTACTACCACCAAAAGATGATATTGCAAAAACTCGCACAATCTGACATCAAAAAGCTGAAAGACCCACCACCAAAAGGCTGATGGAGCGAACTCACACCGGCTATTACCACCAAAAGGATGATAGAGCAAAACACTCGCACAATCTGACATCACTAAGATGACAGACCCGCCACCAAAAGCATGACGAAGCGAATTCACACCGGCTACTACCACCAAAAGATGATATTGCAAAAACTCGCACAATCTGACATCAAAAAGCTGAAAGACCCAAAACCAAAAGGCTGATGGAGCGAACTCACACCGTCTACTACATCCAAAAGGATTATAGAGAAAACACTCGCACAATCTGACGTCAACAAGATGATAGACACACCACCATTAGCATGATGGAGCTAACTCAAACCAGCTACCACCACCAAAGGGATGATAGAGCAAAACACTTGCACAATCTAACATCAACAAGATGACAGACCCACTACCAAACGGATGATGGAGCGAACTCACACCGGCTACTACCACCAAAAGGATGATAGAGTAAAACACTCGCACAATCTAACACCACTAAGATGACAGACCCGCCACCAAAATCCTGATGGAGCAAATTCACACCGGCTACTACCACCAAAAGATGATATTGCAAAAACTCGCACAATCTGACATCAAAAAGCTGAAAGACCCACACCCAATAGGCTGATGGAACGAACTCACACCGGCTACTACCACCAAAAGGATGATAGAGAAAACACTCGCACAATCTGACGTCAATAAGATGATAGACACACCACCATAAGGATGATGAAGCTAACTCACACCAGCTACCACCACCAAAGGGATGATAGAGCAAAACACTTGCACAATCTGACATCAACAAGATGACAGACCCACTACCAAACGGATGATGGAGTGAACTCACACCGGCTATTACCACCAAAAGGATGATAGAGCAAAACACTCGCACAATCTGACATCACTAAGATGACAGACCCGCGACCAAAAGCATGACGGAGCAAATTTACACTGGCTACTACCACCAAAAGATGATATTGCAAAAACTCGCACAATCTGACATCAAAAAGCTGAAAGACCCACCACCAAAAGGCTGATGGAGCGAACTCACACCGGCTATTACCACCAAAAGGATGATAGAGCAAAACACTCGCACAATCTGACATCACTAAGATGACAGACCCGCCACCAAAAGCATGACGGAGGGAATTCACACCGGCTACTACCACCAAAAGATGATATTGCAAAAACTCGCACAATCTGACATCAAAAAGCTGAAAGACCCATCACCAAAAGGCTGATGGAGCAAACTCACACCGGCTATTACCACCAAAAGGATGATAGAGAAAACACTCGCACAATATGACGTCAACAAGATGATAGACACACCACCATAAGCATGATGAAGCTAACTCAAACCAGCTACCACCACCAAAGGGATGATAGAGCAAAACACTCGCACAATCTGACGTCAAAAATATGATAGACACACCACCATTAGCATGATGGAGCTAACTCAAACCAGCTACCACCACCAAAGGGATGATAGAGCAAAACACTTGCACAATCTGACATTAACAAGATGACAGACCCACTACCAAACGGATGATGGAGCGAACTCACACCGGCTACTACCACCAAAAGGATGATAGAGTAAAACACTCGCACAATCTGACACCACTAAGATGACAGACCCGCCACCAAAAGCCTGATGGAGAAAATTCACACCGGCTACTACCACCAAAAGATGATATTGCAAAAACTCACACAATCTGACATCAAAAGGCTGAAAGACCCATCACTAAAAGGCTGATGGAGCAAACTCACTCCGGCTACTACCACCAAAAGGATGATAGAGAAAACACTCGCACAATCTGACGTCAACAAGATGATAGACACACCACCATTAGCATGATGGAGCTAACTCAAACCAGCTACCACCACCAAAGGGATGATAGAGCAAAACACTTGCACAATCTGACATCAACAAGATGACAGACCCACTACCAAACGGATGATGGAGCAAACTCACACCGGCTACTACCACCAAAAGGATGATAGAGTAAAACACTCGCACAATCTGACACCACTAAGATGACAGACCCGCCACCAAAATCCTGATGGAGCAAATTCACACCGGCTACTACCACCAAAAGATGATATTGCAAAAACTCGCACAATCTGACATCAAAAAGCTGAAAGACCCACACCCAATAGGCTGATGGAACGAACTCACACCGGCTACTACCACCAAAAGGATGATAGAGAAAACAATCGCACAATCTGACGTCAACAAAATGATAGACACACCACCATAAGGATGAGGAAGCTAACTCACACCAGCTACCACCACCAAAGGGATGATAGAGCAAAACACTTGCACAATCTGACATCAACAAGATGACAGACCCACTACCAAACGAATGATGGAGTGAACTCACACCGGCTATTACCACCAAAAGGATGATAGAGCAAAACACTCGCACAATCTGACATCACTAAGATGACAGACCCGCGACCAAAAGCAAGATGGAGCGAATTTACACCGGCTACTACCACCAAAAGATGATATTGCAAAAACTCGCACAATCTGACATCAAAAAGCTGAAAGACCCACCACCAAAAGGCTGATGGAGCGAACTCACACCGGCTATTACCACCAAAAGGATGATAGAGCAAAACACTCGCACAATCTGACATCACTAAGATGACAGACCCGCCACCAAAAGCATGACGGAGCGAATTCACACCGGCTACTACCACCAAAAGATGATATTGCAAAAACTCGCACAATCTGACATCAAAAAGCTGAAAGACCCAAAACCAAAAGGCTGATGGAGCGAACTCACACCGTCTACTACATCCAAAAGGATTATAGAGAAAACACTCGCACAATCTGACGTCAACAAGATGATAGACACACCACCATTAGCATGATGGAGCTAACTCAAACCAGCTACCACCACCAAAGGGATGATAGAGCAAAACACTTGCACAATCTAACATCAACAAGATGACAGACCCACTACCAAACGGATGATGGAGCGAACTCACACCGGCTACTACCACCAAAAGGATGATAGAGTAAAACACTCGCACAATCTAACACCACTAAGATGACAGACCCGCCACCAAAATCCTGATGGAGCAAATTCACACCGGCTACTACCACCAAAAGATGATATTGCAAAAACTCGCACAATCTGACATCAAAAAGCTGAAAGACCCACACCCAATAGGCTGATGGAACGAACTCACACCGGCTACTACCACCAAAAGGATGATAGAGAAAACACTCGCACAATCTGACGTCAATAAGATGATAGACACACCACCATAAGGATGATGAAGCTAACTCACACCAGCTACCACCACCAAAGGGATGATAGAGCAAAACACTTGCACAATCTGACATCAACAAGATGACAGACCCACTACCAAACGGATGATGGAGTGAACTCACACCGGCTATTACCACCAAAAGGATGATAAAGCAAAACACTCTCACAATCTGACATCACTAAGATGACAGACCCGCGACCAAAAGCATGACGGAGCGAATTTACACTGGCTACTACCACCAAAAGATGATATTGCAAAAACTCGCACAATCTGACATCAAAAAGCTGAAAGACCCACCACCAAAAGGCTGATGGAGCGAACTCACACCGGCTATTACCACCAAAAGGATGATAGAGCAAAACACTCGCACAATCTGACATCACTAAGATGACAGACCCGCCACCAAAAGCATGACGGAGGGAATTCACACCGGCTACTACCACCAAAAGATGATATTGCAAAAACTCGCACAATCTGACATCAAAAAGCTGAAAGACCCATCACCAAAAGGCTGATGGAGCAAACTCACACCGGCTATTACCACCAAAAGGATGATAGAGAAAACACTCGCACAATATGACGTCAACAAGATGATAGACACACCACCATAAGCATGATGAAGCTAACTCAAACCAGCTACCACCACCAAAGGGATGATAGAGCAAAACACTCGCACAATCTGACGTCAAAAATATGATAGACACACCACCATTAGCATGATGGAGCTAACTCAAACCATCTACCACCACCAAAGGGATGATAGAGCAAAACACTTGCACAATCTGACATTAACAGGATGACAGACCCACTACCAAACGGATGATGGAGCGAACTCACACCGGCTACTACCACCAAAAGGATGATAGAGTAAAACACTCGCACATTCTGACACCACTAAGATGACAGACCCGCCACCAAAAGCCTGATGGAGAAAATTCACACCGGCTACTACCACCAAAAGATGATATTGCAAAAACTCACACAATCTGACATCAAAAGGCTGAAAGACCCATCACTAAAAGGCTGATGGAGCAAACTCACTCCGGCTACTACCACCAAAAGGATGATAGAGAAAACACTCGCACAATCTGACGTCAACAAGATGATAGACACACCACCATTAGCATGATGGAGCTAACTCAAACCAGCTACCACCACCAAAGGGATGATAGAGCAAAACACTTGCACAATCTGACATCAACAAGATGACAGACCCACTACCAAACGGATGATGGAGCAAACTCACACCGGCTACTACCACCAAAAGGATGATAGAGTAAAACACTCGCACAATCTGACACCACTAAGATGACAGACCCGCCACCAAAATCCTGATGGAGCAAATTCACACCGGCTACTACCACCAAAAGATGATATTGCAAAAACTCGCACAATCTGACATCAAAAAGCTGAAAGACCCACACCCAATAGGCTGATGGAACGAACTCACACCGGCTACTACCACCAAAAGGATGATAGAGAAAACAATCGCACAATCTGACGTCAACAAAATGATAGACACACCACCATAAGGATGAGGAAGCTAACTCACACCAGCTACCACCACCAAAGGGATGATAGAGCAAAACACTTGCACAATCTGACATCAACAAGATGACAGACCCACTACCAAACGAATGATGGAGTGAACTCACACCGGCTATTACCACCAAAAGGATGATAGAGCAAAACACTCGCACAATCTGACATCACTAAGATGACAGACCCGCGACCAAAAGCAAGATGGAGCGAATTTACACCGGCTACTACCACCAAAAGATGATATTGCAAAAACTCGCACAATCTGACATCAAAAAGCTGAAAGACCCACCACCAAAGGCTGATGGAGCGAACTCACACCGGCTATTACCACCAAAAGGATGATAGAGCAAAACACTCGCACAATCTGACATCACTAAGATGACAGACCCGCCACCAAAAGCATGACGGAGCGAATTCACACCGGCTACTACCACCAAAAGATGATATTGCAAAAACTCGCACAATCTGACATCAAAAAGCTGAAAGACCCAAAACCAAAAGGCTGATGGAGCGAACTCACACCGTCTACTACATCCAAAAGGATTATAGAGAAAACACTCGCACAATCTGACGTCAACAAGATGATAGACACACCACCATTAGCATGATGGAGCTAACTCAAACCAGCTACCACCACCAAAGGGATGATAGAGCAAAACACTTGCACAATCTAACATCAACAAGATGACAGACCCACTACCAAACGGATGATGGAGCGAACTCACACCGGCTACTACCACCAAAAGGATGATAGAGTAAAACACTCGCACAATCTAACACCACTAAGATGACAGACCCGCCACCAAAATCCTGATGGAGCAAATTCACACCGGCTACTACCACCAAAAGATGATATTGCAAAAACTCGCACAATCTGACATCAAAAAGCTGAAAGACCCACACCCAATAGGCTGATGGAACGAACTCACACCGGCTACTACCACCAAAAGGATGATAGAGAAAACACTCGCACAATCTGACGTCAATAAGATGATAGACACACCACCATAAGGATGATGAAGCTAACTCACACCAGCTACCACCACCAAAGGGATGATAGAGCAAAACACTTGCACAATCTGACATCAACAAGATGACAGACCCACTACCAAACGGATGATGGAGTGAACTCACACCAGCTATTACCACCAAAAGGATGATAGAGCAAAACACTCGCACAATCTGACATCACTAAGATGACAGACCCGCGACCAAAAGCATGACGGAGCGAATTTACACTGGCTACTACCACCAAAAGATGATATTGCAAAAACTCGCACAATCTGACATCAAAAAGCTGAAAGACCCACCACCAAAAGGCTGATGGAGCGAACTCAGACCGGCTATTACCACCAAAAGGATGATAGAGCAAAACACTCGCACAATCTGACATCACTAAGATGACAGACCCGCCACCAAAAGCATGACGGAGGGAATTCACACCGGCTACTACCACCAAAAGATGATATTGCAAAAACTCGCACAATCTGACATCAAAAAGCTGAAAGACCCATCACCAAAAGGCTGATGGAGCAAACTCACACCGGCTATTACCACCAAAAGGATGATAGAGAAAACACTCGCACAATATGACGTCAACAAGATGATAGACACACCACCATAAGCATGATGAAGCTAACTCAAACTAGCTACCACCACCAAAGGGATGATAGAGCAAAACACTCGCACAATCTGACGTCAAAAATATGATAGACACACCACCATTAGCATGATGGAGCTAACTCAAACCAGCTACCACCACCAAAGGGATGATAGAGCAAAACACTTGCACAATCTGACATTAACAAGATGACAGACCCACTACTAAACGGATGATGGAGCGAACTCACACCGGCTACTACCACCAAAAGGATGATAGAGTAAAACACTCGCACAATCTGACACCACTAAGATGACAGACCCGCCACCAAAAGCCTGATGGAGAAAATTCACAACGGCTACTACCACCAAAAGATGATATTGCAAAAACTCGCACAATCTGACATCAAAAGGCAACACGCGATCTAGTGT
>CAWUDS030003724.1:0-33893 GCA_963859935.3 Lathyrus sativus | reverse complement strand
AGATTGCACTTACATTCATCAGACCAAATATGTAAAAGAGCTTTTGAAGAAGTTCAACATGACTTATAGTAAGATGGCAAAGACTCCTATGCATCCAACAGACACTCTTGGTAAGGAAGAGGTAAGTAAGAAAGTAGATTAGGAACTCTACAGAGGTATGATTGGATCTCTTCTCTACTTAACTGCTTCTAGACCTGACATTTTATTCAGTGTATGCTTGTGTGCAAGATTCCAATCAGATCCTAGAGAATCACACTTAACAACTGTTAAGAGGATTCTAAGGTATCTGAAAGGTACTTCTAATGTGGGCTTGTGTTATAGAAAATCTGATGAATTTAAATTAGTTGGATTCTGTGATGCTGATTACGCTGGAGACAAAGTTGAAAGAAAAAGTACTTCTGGAAGTTGCCAATTTCTGGGAAGAAATTTAATCTTCTGGTACAGCAAGAAACAACCTACAATTGCTTTATCAACTACAGAGGTAGAATATATTGCTGTTGCTGGATGTAGTACACAGATACTCTGGATGAAAAGTCAGCTAGAAGACTATCAGATCTTTGAGAGTAATATTTCTATATTCTGTGATAATACTTCTGCTATATGCTTGTCTAAAAATCCAATTTTACACTCTAAGGCTAAGCATATAGAAATTAAACATCACTTCATCAGAGACTATGTTTAGAAGGGTATTATAAAATTAGGCTTTGTTGATACAGATCATCAATGGGCTGATATTTTCACAAAACCCCTTGCTGAAGATAGGTTTAAGTTTATTCTAAAAATATTGGTATGGAGTTTTGTCCAGAATAATATTTATTAAAAACAACTTTCTCAGATACAAAATGTTTAAGCTCTAAAGTATTTCATCTGTCAATTATTTAATTTCTTGAATTATTATTTCTTTGTGTATCTGAACTAACCAATCTCAGAGGATCTGAGCGTTGGTTAACATTTCATTTCTTAAAGAGTTTTCAGAAGCACATGCAAGCAAACACGTGTGTAATACCCCAAATTTTTCCCTAAGATTAGTCGTTTCATCATGCATCCCATTTCATTTGCATTGCATTTAAACTAACCACTAACGGGTTGTGCAGTTGTTTGATTGTTGCAGGAAAATATCATGTGGCGTGCTCTTTTAGTTTACAGGGTTTCTAGTGCCACTTTATTTTGAATGAATAAAATAGCACAATTGGCAAGAGACCGTGTATAAGGAGTTGTGAGTGTGAAAGGTCGAGAGTTCGAATCCCACCTTCTCCACTTTTTGTTTTGTTTCTTTTATTTTTATTCTAACTCTTCTATTTTCATAAAAAAAATAACAAAAACAGTTTTTTATTATTATTTAATTATTATTTTCGTATTTTATTTAAATTATTTTTAAAAAAATATTACTTTTTCACTTTTTTCCATATTATTCATAAAAATATCCAAAAATCATAAAATTAAAAATATTAGAAAAGATTTTATTCTTTTTATAATGTTTTTAATGTTTAGTATAAATAAATAAAATTTTAAGTTTATTTTAAATTGTTTAAATTTTATTTAGTTTTAACTAATTATTTAAGTTGGGCTTTAAAGTAGACATTAGGTTAGAGTTAACCCTAATTTGTTACCTATATAAACATAAGTTGTATTTGAGAAAGAGGGAGAGGACAAAATGAAAAAACGGCGGCCGTTCTCACGACTTATCAGCAAAAATCTTCGAGGCTTCATCATCATCTCAATCAGAAGAAGTTCCGGAAATCAACCGTCCGTCACAACAAAAGCAGAGAATCTGAATAATCTCACCGTAAGCATCGTTAATTGCCTGCTATTTCTTCTTCTTTTTTTGTTTTTTTTGTTTTTTTCGTAATCCATTTCCAGGATAAGGAAGAGTAAGAAGAGAAAAGGTGGAAGCCAAGAGAAGATGAATAGATTCACCTTGTGAGAAAGCCAAAAGGAAATTAAAGCCAACCCTAATGGGTCAAATGAGAAAGCCAAAAGGGAATTAAAGGCAACTCTAATGGGCCAAATGAGAAAGCCGAAAGGGAATTAAAGTCAACTCTAATGGGGCAAGTGAACGAACACTTCCCCTTTCATTATCTTTCCCTTTTTATTATTATTATTATTATTATTATTATTATTATTATTATTATTATTTATTATTATTTCTCATTTCTTTACCTTTTTTTCTGTTTATTTTTATTCTTCTTTTTTTCGTTAAATATAATAAAAAATATTTTGTAATTAAAATTAAAACCTTTTTTTTTATTAAAACCTTTTTTTTTATTATTAAAACCTTTTTTTTATTTTATTATTAAAACCTTTTTTCTTACAACCTTTCTTTATTAAAACCTTTTTTAAAATTAAAACCTTTCTTAAACTAAAACTTCCTTTTTTGAGGATGAAAGCGAAAGCCTTTGTGTTTCAAAAATCAAAACCCTTTGTTAAAATTAAAACCTTTTTTTTTAAAACCTTTTCTTAAAGGTAATTAGGAACCTTTTTTTTTAAAGTTGATTAGAATATTTCTTTAAAAATATTAATCAAATGAACTTTTTCTCCCAAAATTAAAAATCTTTTTTAAAATAAATTAAGTTTTTAATAAATTGCTAACCATTTAAAACATAAAAATTAAAATTAATTTTCCTTTAATCCTAAAATTTTCTTTCTTAGAACTAAAATTCTCACCTAAAAAAATTTCTAAAATTCCTAACCTTTCCCGTTTAATTTTCATCTAACTTTCATTGTTTCTCCTTTTTTGTCCTGGGTTACTAATTTCGCATTTTATCGTATTTTTACTTTTTTCGGTTGTAATTATGCGAGGCATCGTCGCAATTTATTATTCTTGCGTATTGTTTTTCATGGATGTAATTTATGCGAGGCCATGATCGCAATTATTTTATTTTTTCGCTTTTTTTTTGGATTTGTAATTTACGCGAGTGATCGTCGCGATGCTTTTTTTACCGGTTTCTTTATTTTTCGCACTTTAATGTAGAAGCAAGCTTCATCTCAAAGTTTTGATGACGTCAACATCAAGATCAAGAATAATTCATCTGTGCAAAAAGGCAAACACTTTCAAAAGACCAAGATCAAGTGGAATGGAAGTGATCAACATTCAAAGCTTCATGAACATTTGACTGATCAACTTTCAAGTTTTGGACACAAGCTATGGTATATCAAAATCCATTAATTTAATTGATATACAAGTGTTCAACATCTTTATCATTTGATGACATTGCATTAGCATATTTTTTAAACTATTAGAATTGGTATAACACTATTTTATAAGCATTTTTCTGAAAAATAGCAGTGTTAACCGATTAACCATATAGGTTAACCGGTTAACCATTTCAAATTTTGAATATTTTGGTATAACGTTCAAGTGTTAACGATTAACCATATAGGTTAACCGATTAACACTGAACGTATTTTGAAAAATGGCTTTGTTTCAAGTTCAAAATGGTTTGAAAATTATACCAGTTCATATTTTGAATTATACTCAAATATGCCTGTTGGAAAAGGTGTGTTTACACATATAAATTCTGAGTTTTTCAAATTAAAAAACAATCCTCCAATAATCAATTTCAAAACAATTCTTGAATCAAATTCACCACTTTCAAATACTTTTCAAATCTTTTCAAAAGTGTTCATATTGATCATATCTTTCATATGCATAGCATTGAACACTTGTGTTGAAATTAAATGAGTGAATTTTGATCAGAAGGAGAAGATCAATCTCAGCATTGACATTACCATTATTACTCTCAAATCAAAGTATTCAGATTACTTGTATTTTGACTTGTGATCCAGGATTGTTGGACACAAGGGTGAGTGTTTACAAGAGGATTGTTCTTGTACACTTGTTGATTTTTATTGTTTGATAGTAGGCCTCACCGGTTGATGGCGTGATAGGTTGTACTTTATTAAACAATAGTGAAAACTCTCTTTCGTGTTGAAAGGGGAGTGGAGTACTATCAGATTGTGAGGGGAACCACTATAAATCTTGGTGTCCACTGCCCTTTTACTTTCTACTGCATTAATCACCAAGAACCTAACCAGTAAAATTTAAAGAATACCGAAAAACCGGAAAAAGTCCCTAAAAGCCTAATTCACCCCCCCCCCCCCTCTTAGGCATACTCTGTACTTACAATTGCATCAGAGCAGGTTAAGGTAACCTGTTTCCTATCGATCCTAATGTCTTCCGCTAGTACTAACCCGGTTTTCAAAGATGGTGGAAGCAGTAACAAGCCACCACTCTTTTCTGGAGAATACTTCGATTTTTGGAAAATCCGTATGAAGGCACATCTTGAGCTCAAGGAGATGGTATATGGGAAACTATAGAAACGGGTCCACATGTTCCTACAAGTGTGGTAAATGGTGTTGGTACTCCAAGATAAAATCCTCATATGATGAAGATGACAAGAAGAGAATTTTGAATGAGAAGAAAGCAATCGACATACTTCAAAGCGCTCTTAGCATGGACGGATTCTTCCGTATATCACAGTGTAAATCAGCAAAGGAAATTTGGGACACCCTGGTAGAAACGCATGAAGGGACAACCGAAGTAAAAAGATCAAGACTTAATACTTTAAGTCAAGAATATGAAATGTTCCGTATGCAGCCTGGTGAATCCATTGTTGCCTTACAAAAGAGATTCGTTCATCTAACTAATCATCTGATTTCTCTTGGGAAGACCTTCACCAATGATGATCTCAACTTGAAAGTCCTAAGATCCTTAACAAGAGAATGGCAACCGAAGGTGACCGCTATTTCCGAAAAGAAGAGTCTTTCAACGATGACATCCGCTTCATTATTTAGCAAACTTCAAGAGCATGAACTGGAACTTGGTAGGCTTGAGAAGCATGAAAGTCAAGACAAGAAGTCCAAAGGAATTGCCTTGAAGATTGACACAAGGGATGACAAAAATGACGAATCTTCCGAAGAAGAAAATTTCATGCTTCTAGTAAAGAAGCTTGGTAGTTTTTTAATAATAATAAAATTTCTTTTTTTTTCTAAAAAAAATAGACATTTCAGGAAAAAGGAGGCACCCACATCAAACCAAGAAATTACATGTTACGAATGTGGGAAACAAGGTCACATAAAGCCAGATTTCCCGAAACTCGCAAATAAAGGAAAATTCAAAGGCAAGAAGGATTTCAGAATGAAGAAGGCTTATGTCGCATGGGACGACAACGAAGTAAGTTCATCATCGGAATCAGAAAACGATGAATGTGCAAATATGGCGTTAATGGCCTCTCACCACTCCGATGAAGAAAATGAGATAAAATGTCTTATGGGAAACAACAACGAGACATGGATTTGGCATAAAAGATTTGCTCACATTCACATGGAGCATTTAAACAAGTTGATAAAGCATGATCTAGTTGTTGGTCTTCCGAAGATAAAATTCATCAAGGATAAGTTATGCAATGCATGTCAAAAGGGAAAACAGACCAAGACAACTTTCAAATCCAAGCAAGTGGTTTCTACATCAAGACCACTTCAATTGTTGCATATGGATCTTTTTGGTCCATCAAGAACAAAAAGCTTCGGAGGTAATTTCTACGCCTTAGTTATTGTTGATGATTTCTCTCGATACACTTGGACATTGTTTTTAGTGCAGAAAAGTGATGCTTTTAAAGCATTCAAGAAATATGCAAAGCAAATTCAGAATGAGAAATCACTCACCATAGCCTCTATAAGAAGCGATCACGGTGGAGAATTCCAAAATTCAGACTTTGAAGAATTTTGCGAAGAGTATGGAATTTCTCATAATTTTTCAGCACCAAGGACGCCTCAACAAAACGGTGTCGTAGAACGGAAGAATAGATCACTGGTAGAGCTTACAAGGACAATCCTCAACGACACAAATCTTCCTAAATATTTTTGGGCAGATGCAGTTAGTACAACATGCTTCGTAAGCAACCGTGTCAATATTCGACCACTCCTCAAAAAGACTCCGCATGAGTTGTTCAAGGGTAGAAAACCAAATATAGCATTCTTCCACATATTCGGATGCAAATGCTTTGTTCTCAACAACAACAAATATAATCTCGGTAAGTTTGATGAGAAATCCGACGAAGGTATATTTCTTGGTTACTCTCTCTATAGTAAAGCATTAGAATTTTTAATAAGAGAACACTTACTATAGAAGAATCCATTCATGTTTAGTTTGATGAGACTAACCCCTCGAAAGAGGGTAATATTATTATGAATGATGATGATGATATAGTAGGTTCTCCACAACAACAAGAAGAGATTTCAAAGAATCAAGAAATACCACAAGAGGATGTCACTCAAATCATTGAAGAACATCAAGATCTTCCGAAGGAATGGAGAATGCATAAAGATCACCCGATAGATAAAGTTATTGGTGATATTAGCCAAGGCGTTGCAACTCGACTTAATCTAAAAGATGCTTGTCTCAACATGGCTTTTGTATCTCAAATTGAACCAACCAAGATTGATGAAGCTTTAGGCGACGACCAATGGATTGTAGCGATGCAAGAAGAACTCAACCAATTCGAAAGGAATCAAGTTTGGAGTCTTGTACCAAGACCAGACCATAAGCACATCATAGGAACAAGATGGGTGTTCAAGAACAAACTTGACGAGAATGGGATCATAGTTCGTAACAAAGCAAGATTGGTCGCACAAGGCTACAACCAGGAGGAAGGAATTGATTTTGATGAAACGTTCGCTCCGGTAGCAAGGTTAGAAGCAATTAGATCACTACTTGCTTACGCTTGTTCTATGAATTTTCAGTTGTTCCAGATGGATGTCAAAAGCGCTTTCCTGAATGGGTACATTAATGAGGAAGTCTACGTCAAACAACCTCCGAGTTTTGAAGACTTCAAGAATCCCTCACATGTCTACAAACTGAAAAAGGCACTCTACGGACTAAAACAAGCACCAAGAGCATGGTATGACCGCCTTAGCAATTTCTTATGTGAGAAGGGATTTACAAAAGGAAAGGTTGACAAGACATTGTTCATAAAGAAGATCAAAGGAAACACTTTATTGGTTCAAGTCTATGTCGACGACATCATCTTCGGATCAACAAACAAAGAGCTTTGCAAAGAATTTTCACTTATGATGCAAGGAGAATTCGAGATGTCCATGATGGGAAAATTAAATTACTTTCTTGGACTACAAATCAAGCAAACTAAGGATGGCATCTTCCTCAACCAATCCAAGTATTGCAAGGAATTGTTGAAAAAATTCGATATGGACAGTTGCAAGGTGATGTCTACTCCTATGGGATCCGGAACGTACGTTGATCAAGATGAATTCGGTACTCCAGTTGATATAACAAAATATCGAGGTATGATCGGTTCATTACTATATTTGATGGCAAGTAGTCCTGACATTATGTTTAGCGTTTGTTTGTGTGCACGCTTTCAAGCAAGTCCGAAGGAATCACATCTCACAGCCGTAAAGAGAATCATAAAGTATCTCAAAGGGACAATGAACGTCGGATTATGGTATCCTAAAGGTAGTATTTGTTCTTTAATTGGTTACTCTGACACTGACTATGCAGGATGTAAGACCGATAGAAAAAGCACAAGTGGTACATGTCACATTCTCGGGAATGCATTAGTGTCATGGGCCTGCAAGAAGCAAGCGTGTGTGGCACTCAGTACAGCCGAAGCGGAATATATTGCAGCAGGAAGTTGCAGTGCACAAATTTTGTGGCTCAAGCAACAACTCCTCAATTACAGTATAGATCTCGGATGCATTCCTCTTAGATGTGATAATATAAGTGCCATCAATATTACAAAGAACTCGGTCATGCATTCAAGAACAAAACATATAGATATCCAACATCACTTCCTTCGAGACCACGTATTGAATGGAGATGTAGATGTTACTTTCATCGACACGCACAATCAACTCGCCGACATCTTCACCAAACCTTTGGCGAAAGAACCATTCTACAAAATTCGGCGAGAACTTGGGATTCTTGATGAAGGTGACATCTGACCTTTTCTCTAATATGTGTATGCATTATTTGTGTTGTGTTTTCATGTGTATGCATTCTGTTTTTAAGTATTTTTCAAAAATTCGAGTGTGTTAATCGATTAACCATATGGGTTAACCGATTAACACTGTTAAATTTCAATTCTGACTCAATTTTTTAATGTGTTAACCGATTAACCTATATGGTTAACCGATTAACACTGTTAAATTTTCTAAAAATCAGAAACGAAAATTAATTAAAATTTTGAAAATATTATATAGGATAAATGCATTTTTATGTGGTCCAAATTCTCTTAAGAGTCCAAATCCATATCCAAAATCCTATCCCCTCTTAAAGAGTTTTGTGGAACTTCCCTCTTCAAACCCTAACTTATCTCTCCCACTCACTAAAATTGGATAACTCCTCATAACCATCCCCACAACTTCTCAAACCCTAACTTCCTCAGAACCCACAAATTCAGTTCTCTCAAACTTTCATCCATGGCATCCTCACACAAAGGAAAGGGAAAGCTTCCTGAGTATGCATCAGAATCTGATGACGACAGCATTCCAATGGAAACCACCAAAAAGAGGCGCATGGATTTCAAAGTTCGTGTTTGTCAACTTCTGCCGGTAAAGTACGTAAATCTTCGAGCTTTTCCTGCAATTTCTTTTGACTTTCCTACACTATTGGAATATCAGCGCATCGACAAGTTCGTCACCGACTCTGGTATTATTTATCCTGATCTTGTTAAAGCTTTTATGAGTAAGATGGTTGTATATCTGGACATGGATGAGAACCACATGATCTGTTCCACCATTAGAGACCATGAGTTTGTTGAGAAATTATCCACCCTTGCTAGACACCTTAAGATTCCATCAAAAGGCTGCTTCCTGAGGAAAGGAGTAAACCATGTAGACGGACCTTGGGCAAATTATGATAAAATGGAGTATTACTATCAGATTTGCAGGTTCCCAAAAGAAACAGTTATTGCAAATTCTCGCACCGCTCGTATGCTGTGTTATGCCAAGAATCTGACGGTATCTGATCGAATGCTTCATTACATTATCTGTTATGTCCTCATCCCAAAGGATTCCAACCACTCTCAGATTAATGACTTAGAGATGCAGCTTTTATACGCAATCAAGAATCGCATAAGGGTCAATTGGATTCTAACCATCATGTATCATCTGCAGCAGCAACTTCAGTGCATCACACGGTTACCGTATGCTCGGTTGATTTCGAGAATCCTGGAATTAACTGAACTAGACCTCAACAGGGAACTGTCCTCCAAGATGAAACCTACAACTAATGAGATCAATGAGATTAATATTGTCAAAAATACTGGTATCATCAAAGCGGCTGACGGTACCTACAGGTATACCGATGACGGTCCTGTCCATCACGCGTATCCAATGCCTGAAGGGGGTCTTACAAGTGAGTTTCTCTATACAACCATGATGAACCAGCATCGAGAGTCAATGAATATGCATAGAGAGACCTCCCGAGCCATTGCCTCCCTCAGAAACCTCATTCTTAACCCTCCACATTCCAACACCCAAGTTGTGGACGAAGAGATTGAAGAAGAGGATGATAGTGAAGAAGAGGAAGAAGATGATGTGGATATGCCTGATGAGGATCTTTAGAGAATATGTTGCTGTTGATGTCTTTTATTGCATTGTTTTCTAGTTTTTGATGTTTTATGCTTTTATTTATGTTTGAACTCTGTTTTTATTTGTCTTTGTAACTCGTACAATATTCGCAGTATTGATGTCTTTTAATTTCATTATGATTTGCTTCCATATTCTTGTAATTGCTTGCATTATTGGTCTATCTAGTTTTCTTTCTTGAAAGCTCCTTTCTTTTTGCTTATGACAAAGGGGGAGAAGAGCTTTTGCTTTCTTATGTCTATGTGTGCAGAATTTTTTGCCTATGTATTCGATAGGGGGAGTTCATGGACATAGGGGGAGAAAACAAGATCACTGCTAATCATCGTCAAAAATTGCACAAGATCATTTTGGTTGTCATCATCAAAAAGGGGGAGACTGTAGAAGCAAGCTTCATCTCAAAGTTTTGATGACGTCAACATCAAGATCAAGAATAATTCATCTGTGCAAAAAGGCAAACACTTTCAAAAGACCAAGATCATGTGGAATGGAAGTGATCAACATTCAAAGCTTCATGAACATTTGACTGATCAACTTTCAAGTTTTGGACACAAGCTATGGTATATCAAAATCCATTAATTTAATTGATATACAAGTGTTCAACATCTTTATCATTTGATGACATTGCATTAGCATATTTTTTAAACTATTAGAATTGGTATAACACTATTTTTATAAGCATTTTTCGGAAAAATAGCAGTGTTAACCGATTAACCATATAGGTTAACCGGTTAACCATTTCAAATTTTGAATATTTTGGTATAATGTTCAAGTGTTAACCGATTAACCATATATGTTAACCGATTAACACTGAACGTATTTTGAAAAATGGCTTTGTTTCAAGTTCAAAATGGTTTGAAAATTATACCAGTTCATATTTTGAATTATACTCAAATATACCTGTTGGAAAAGGTGTGTTTACCCATATAAATTCTGAGTTTTTCAAATGAAAAACAATCCTCCAATAATCAATTTCAAAACAATTCTTGAATCAAATTCACCACTTTCAAATACTTTTCATATCTTTTCAAAAGTGTTCATATTGATCATATCTTTCATATGCATAACATTGAACACTTGTGTTGAAATTAAATGAGTGAATTTTGATCAGAAGGAGAAGATCAATCTCAGCATTGACATTACATTATTACTCTCAAATCAAAGTATTCAGATTACTTGTATTTTGACTGTGATCCAGGATTGTTGGACACAAGGGTGAGTGTTTACAAGAGGATTGTTCTTGTACACTTGTTGATTTTTATTGTTTGATAGTAGGCTCACCGGTTGATGGTGTGATAGGTTGTACTTTATTAAACAATAGTGAAAACTCTCTTTCGTGTTGAAAGGGGAATGGAGTACTCTCGAATTGTGAGGGGAACCACTATAAATCTTGGTGTCCACTGTTCTTTTACTTTCTACGGCATTAATCACCAAGACCTAACCAGTAAAATTTCAAGAATACCGAAAAACCGGAAAAAGCCCCTAAAAGCCTAATTCACCCCCCCCCCCCCTCTTAGGCATACTCTGTACTTACATTTAATTTCCGACATATAATAATTTGCCATGTTTTCCATGTTTTACCACTATTTTCCCTCCCGAAGGATTAGGTCTAGCCGTTTGACCGCCGAGTCAATAACCCTAATTTTTGACCCTTTCAAACCCTATTTAGCCTAGGCGTCCTGACATGGACGAAAATACCTTTTACCCTAGCTTTTAGGTCAAAGAGTCGCCGTACTCTGTTTTAGGGTTCCCGTCGTGGAATCCCAAATTTCAACCCTAATTTTAATTCAACTTTTCAACATAGAAATAGGAGTTTCAAAACTCCACGTAAGTGTTTCCTTAAGAAATGCTTACTCCCCTTGAAACCTTGACCACAGTTAAGACGTTCTAACCTCCCTTTCGAGGGGAACTACGATTACTCTGATTCCATTCCCTATCCAGGATACGTAGGCACAAGATGCAATGTCTTGCCGAGTAAACTTAGGAATAACCCTTAGGTATTTTAGGTCACTCTATCCCTTAGCTCAATATATATTAAAGCAGATAATAAATAAAAATAAAAGGCATACAATAAATAAAAGGTTCTTGTAGAGTACTACAGAAGTTTAGGGTGCTAGTACCTTCCCTAAGCTTAACCAACCCCTTACCTAGGTCTCTCCCCGCATTGTGTTTACGATGCAAAAATAGGTTTTCCCTCTTTTGACCTTTTCCTTTGGATAAATCAAAGAGCGGTTTTGAATTAAGAATTGTGATTCAAACTAATTAATAGTTTGATATCCTATTTCCAACGAATCAGTACAATACTAGAGCCCAAGCTCGAAAAATGATGGAAGAAAAAGCTTAAGAGATCGACCGTGTCAGCCATGAACTCGAAGATCTTCGAGGAAGTGTGGGGCAGATTATGGAGATGCTGCAAGCCTTTAAGGTGAAGATGGATAATCAACCTACTGTTGTTTCTGAGATCACCAATATCGTTGTGGATCCTCAACCAGCTGTTACTGTCGAGAACACGCCTCCTCAGAATCGTCGATCCAGTTCGGTGAATCCCACCATTGCTCAACCAGTCTGACAAGTTACTCCTCCGAAGTGCAAAACTTCGAGCGTTGGCTACCATAAAGGACCTACACGTCCGAGGAATCAGCCGATGGCTACTCATCACCTTGGCAACCTCAGCAGAATTATGTTCAAGGTTATCCAGTTCAGTATGCTCCACAACCCTATGTGGCTACTGTTGCAACTCCTGTCAATCAACAATTTCTTGTTTATCAACCTATGTAGCAGGCTCCTGTTTATCCGCCTCCGGTTTATCAATAACCTCCACCTAACTATCAGCAAGCGTCAACGCTCCAGCAAATCAACAACCAAGGAATCAGGCACCTCGCCAAAATGCTCCGAAGATACAATACAAGCCTTGTCCACTGATTCCAATGACGTTTACCGATTTGTATCCTTACTTAGTGCAACGAGGTTTAATCACCACCCGAGCAATGGGTCCGCCTCCCAATCCTTTGCCAGCCAACTACGACGCCGCCACTCATTGTTTATTTCATGAGGGTGCGCCTGGTCACAATTTGGAAGGTTGTTATGCGCTCAAGAGCATTGTCAGAGATTTGTTGGAACAAAAGATATTGTCTTTCGATGATCCTCCGCCCAAGATCAAGACTCCTCTCAAGGTTTTCAACATATCTCAGCCAGTTACTTCTCCTGTGAATCTGCCAAAACTGGTAGTTATTCAGAAGCCTAGTCCATTTCATTTCAACTGTCCTCAAGATGATGTGACCCCGATCGACCAAGAATCTGGGAAAGTTAGTCTGAAGGAAGATTCGAAGACTGATACTGAAGGATCGATAGATCTAGCTGCGCTAGAGGAAACCACCACTACCATGCCGATCGCAGATGCGAAGACTTCATAAACACATTTTGAAGGACTTTGAGACGTTACATCTTGATTATTTATATGTTTCCGTTTCTTTGATTAAGCATAATTAGCATGTGCGAACTTGTTTATTTTGGAATAATTAATGCATAATGTTTGTCTTGAATAAATCCATTCGCTTCACTCATTAAAAATATTTTTCCATAATCTATAATGCCAACTTTACCCGATCTCTTGCCTTTATAGAGAATTCGGAGGAGGATGATGAGCACAAAACGTCAAATCTCTTGTCATATGCTTTTGATTGAAACCAGCTGATGATGTAAGGAATTGTTTCAAATCCCAAATAATGGAGATATAAGGACGATAATCCTTCTTTAACCCCTTCGAGCCTTGAAGTAGGAGTTTTCTTTGCCAAACATTAAAAAAAACTCTTATTTTAACCTGGGGCAGGGTAGTTTTTCAGTTAGCTTGATTGAGCGCTCAAACTCTCAAAAAGGAGAAGCGAACCTTCGAGAATTTATCCTTAACATCTTATGAAGGTAGAAGGCAATGACTATCCTCTACTACTAAAAGAGTGGGGCAGTCACAAGCCTTTCAAAAGAGTCACACGACTTAGTCAACAAAAACAATATATATACATACATATATATATATATATATATATATATATATATATATATATATATATATATATATATATATATATATATATATATATATATATATATATATATATATATATATATATATATATATATATATATATATATATATACATATATATATACATATATATATATACATATATATATATATATATATATATATATATATATATATATATATATATATATATATATATATGTATATATATATATATATATATATATAGCCCGCTAAGTCAAAACCTATGAAGGAGACTTAGGCAAAACTAGGGCATCCCGCTGGACTCCAAAGTCTAAAATCCAAAAGACATGGTCAGGAAAAAGTTAGGGAATGAAAAAATATAACAAAAATAAGGGATTACAATAAAGAATCCTTAATAAAGAACAAAGTTGTGTGAACAATCGCAAAAAAATTAGGTGAGTGACTGCCATGTCCAAAGCCTTAATGAGTTCTCAGTCACGTCAAATCCGATTGAGATTGGAGTGCTCATATCCAGTTAACTGAATATAGGATTGGAGAACATCACGAAGAATGGGTGGATACAAATAATTTTGAGCCTTTATCCTTTGTTTCCTAAACCGTGAACCAAGCCACGATACAACCCTTAAAAGACCTAATTGAAGTAGGAATTCTCTTGAAAGCATACTCGACGAGATAGCGTTTCCTGACTCCTACGAGCTATGCTCAAAAATTCATGTTGGCATTATAAATTAAACTTATATCCTAACTAGTGATTTCAGTCACAAGTTATAGCGATATCCTTTTTCAAAATAAAAACAAAATTTTCAAGACAAATATTGTGGCATTGATAGTTTCAGAATAGGCATTTCATGCATGTTGATTTTGCTTGATATCTTGGAAATTTACATACGTACATCCACGATGGAACTCGAAGATCCTGCTAAACAGGGGCAGGTGGTCTCCAATTCACTTACTAATGCAAGCCTGACGTACTTAAGAGCTATTCTTGTAGACTCAGTCGTAACACGGTTGATCTGTGCCAGTTACGTCGAGATCTGACAAATCTCTCCAAGAGTTTGAAAACAGTGGGACATCTGGACTCCATGTTTCTCTGTAAAATCCTCTCGAGATGACTTTCTCACAAAGCAGGTACTCTGGGGCATGATATTTTCAAAATGGCGACTACTACAAAGCCCATTGAGATCAAAGTTAGATTTACAACATTCTTCCTGCACCTGATGAATTTTACTCCCGGCGGTCTTCATTCCCCCAGTAAATCTCATCGTTGCAGAATCTACGCCTCAACACAGTCCCCAACGAGACTATAAGCTGACAACCCTTTGGACCGAGCCGGTAATTTTCAAGACAGCAGAGATCTTACCAGCATCTTCCCAATGATAGTCCCCAGCGAGACTTTAAGCTGACAATACTTTTGGGAGCCATCCGATAAATCCCCAGTGACTCTCAAGACTGCAGAGACATCTCTGGTACCCTCCAAGTAATATATGTTCTGGAAGACCCATTCTCAGTGAATCATCTGTTCCTCAGTGAAGTTGCCTTACCTTCCTCAGGGATGTTCCCCAGGAGATTGCCATGTTCGCCCCAAGTAGTCAAGATACTGTCCTCAAGAATGTATGTCGATTTCTCCCCAGTAAGTCCGATGAACTCTCCGCAAGGAAATTTGATATACTTTATCCCCAGTTGGACGTACCTTTCCCCAGGAAGCCGAGGTATTATTCCCAGGAAGTTGTTACGCTATCTCTATGAAGCTGCCTAATTCCACACCTTCCCCATACAGCGAATATTTATTTTATCCCCGAAAGTCTCTGATCCTAAGAGTTCTTTGGGCTGATTATGGTTCATGATAGCAATCCTTCACGTGAAATCATGACATCTTATCCCCATGCAGAGATCAAGGATCCCCAGTTGAAGTCATGATATCGTACTCTCCAGTGAAGTCGTGTCATATCCCCATGTGGAAGTCATGAGATTTTCTCTCCAGGGAAGTTATAACTTTGAAACAGGATTTGGTTCTACCATCAACTTTTCCTATACCCCGATGGATGTACTGTTGCAGAGGTCGCTAGGGTACTCCTGTTGAGATGTTTATTTCATCTCATGTCTCCTCTCTCATCTGTTTTGTCAGCATATGCATGAGCCTAAGCATTGCATTACTCATCGCATGACATTTTCATACACGTTAACATATACATTAGTATACACTTTAGCATGCACATTAGCATCTACATTGTTTTGCTATCCGTGGCATCCCTTGTCGTTACCGCCGAGTAACTGGGTTTTTCCGCTCTCTCCAAGTAGATCGTCAGCCCTAAGCATAAAATACTTGTTTGTTCCAAGTTTCCCCACAGAGTTCAACCCTCGTGGACGATGGTTATTTCCGTTATCTTTCCATGACAGGATAAGATAATCCCCATTTGAGTTCATTTCCTTAATGGAGTCTTGTTCGACATTACAATACATCTTACAACAACCGGTATGCGACTATTCTCACCAGAGAAGCCTATCACCATTATATCACCTTCACTACAACTTTCATTACAATTTTTCATTGCACTCTACAATTGATCTTCTCGTACAAGGAGTTCATTACTTCATTAAAACCTTCATTACAATTTACCTTGCAACTTTCATTACAACCTTCATTACAATTTACCTTGCAACTTTCATTACAAACTTCATTACAATTTACCTTACAATTTACCTTACAATTTTCTTTACAAAACTTCATTACAACTTACCTTGCAACTTTCATTACAACCTTCATTACAATTTACATTACAACTTTCATTACAATTTTTCATTACACTCTACAATTGATCTTCTCGTACAAGGAGCTCAATACAACCTTCATTACAACTTACACCGTTCTTTCATTACAACCTTCATTACAATCTTCATTACAATTTACATTACTTGTTACCACCTCTACAAGCAGTGCTCACCCGAGAAGCCTATCAAAGTGGTATTTCTCGCCTGAGGAGCTTATCCTATCTTCATTATGACTTGCAGCAAATGATCATCTCCATCAAGCAGCTGGGCTTCCATTTTCCTTTCCATGATTGAAGTATGGGGAGGTTTGAATTGAATCATGTTCAGGAGACCACCGATCTTGAATTATGAAGAAGTTCGTTTACCCTTTAGTAAAAGAAGGATCTCAATCATGTTCAAGAGAGTACAAAATCATGAAGTATGAGGAAGTTCATTTTATCCTTTAGTAAAAGAAGGATCTGAATCATGTTCAAGAGAGTACAAAATCTTGAAGTATGAGGAAGTTCATTTTATCCTTTAGTAAAAGAAGGATCTGAATCATGTTCAAGAGAGTACAAAATCTTGAAGTATGAGGAAGTTTATTTTATCCTTTAGTAAAAGAAGGATCTGAATCATATTCAAGAGAGTACAAAACCTTGAAGTATGAAGAAGTTCATTTTATCCTTTAGTAAAAGAAGAATCTGAATCGTATTTCGGGCACCGAACTTAAATATGAAGAGGTTTATTTACCAGATGAGTGACAATCCCTCTAGCGGAGCTCATCAACCAATCAATTTTTCATCTATTATTCACCGATAAGCAGCAATCTCTTTATTTGAGAGCTTATCCAGTTTGGCATATAAGTCCCTTCCGAAGATAAGTGGCAGTTCTCTTTTGAGAAAGCTTATCAGGGCGTTTCACGTTTAAGACCATTTATTTTGGCATACAACCGGTTTTACCCTGTATATTTTCTACGGATTCCTAAATTCTGTCTGATCCTGTCACGAGGGAGAGTTTCTAGAAGCTCGGATGTTATTCTTTGCTCAATGCTCCAACATCTTGTTAATCGATCCTACAGTCGTGCAAATCCATTTTTATCATTTACTCTTACATATTCCCTAGTGGAGGCCGTCTCGCCAGTGCCATCTCCATTGAGGATCCTATTTCTACTATTCCTTTTTCCTAAAGTGATAATTGGTCGTACTCGCACCAGTTGACTATCACTTTAGAATTCCCCAGTGTCATGCTGTCACCCAGTGCGTCGTATTCCCATTGTGGTTCGTTCGTTCGCGTTTGTCCCCTATGTCATCGTGTCGTCTGCATCTCTATATTTATCATTCCATCATACGCACCATACTAAATTCATGGCGTTGTCAGCATTATAGTTTATTTCCGTTTTGTCCATAGCATTACATATCACTGCATCTAAGGGCAAAATTTTTGGTTATCTGTATTTAAATCCCTCCACCAGGATTTCTCAATCCTTTGTCGCTCAAATCATCCGGTGAAGCTATTTAAATAGGGGCAACTGTAATACCTCAAATTTAGCCCTAAGATTAGTCGTTTCATCTTGCATCCCATTTCATTTTGCATTACGTTTAAACTAACCACTAACGGGTTGTGCAGTTGTTTGATTGTTGCAGAAAAATATCATGTGGCGCGCTCTTTTAGTTTACAGGGTTTCTAGTGCCACTTTATTTTAAATGAATAAAATAGCACAATTAGCAAGAGACCGTGTATAAGGAGTTGTGAGTGTGAAAGGTCAAGAGTTTGAATCCCACCTTCTTCACTTTTTGTTTTGTTTCTTTTATTTTTATTCTAACTTTTCTATTTTCATAAAAAATTAACAAAAATAGTTTTTTTTATTATTTAATTATTATTTTCGTATTTTATTTAAATTATTTTTTAAAAAAATATTATTTTTTCACTTTTTTCCATATTATTCATAAAAACATCCAAGAATCATAAAATTAAAAATATTAGAAAAGATTTTATTCTTTTTATAATATTTTTAATGTTTAGTATAAATAAATAGAATTTTAAGTTTATTTTAAATTGTTTAAATTTTATTTAGTTTTAACTAATTATTTAAGTTGAGCTTTAAAGTAGGCATTAGGTTAGAGTTAACCCTAACTTGTTACCTATATAAACATAAGTTGTATTTGAGAAAGAGGGAAAGGAAAAAAAGAAAAAACGGCGGCCGTTCTCACGATTTATCAGCAAAAATCTTCGAGGCTTCATCATCATCTCAATCAGAAAAAGTTCCGGAAATCAACCGTCTGTCACAACAAAAGCAGAGAATCTGAATAATCTCACTGTAAGCATCGTTAATTGTGTGTTATTTCTTCTTTTTTTGTTTTTTTGTTTTTTTTTCGTAATCCATTTCCAGGATAAGGAAGAGTAAGAAGAGAAAAGGTGGAAGTCAGGAGAAGATAAATAGATTCACGTTGTGAGAAAGCCAAAACGGAATTAAAGCCAACCCTAATGGACCAAATGAGAAAGGCAAAAGGGAATTAAAGCCAACTCTAATGGGCCAAGTGAACGGGCATTTCCCCTTTCATTATCCTTTTCCTTTTTTTTATTATTATTATTTATTATTATTTCTCATTACTTTAGTTTTTTTTCCTGTTTATTTGTATTCTTCTTTTTTTCTTTAAATATAATAAAAAATATTTTGTAATTAAAATTAAAACCTTTTTTTTATTAAAACCTTTTTATTTATTAAAACGTTTTTTCTTACAACCTTTTTTTTATTAAAACCTTTTTTAAAATTAAAACCTTTCTTAAACTAAAACTTCCTTTTTTGAGGATGAAAGCGAAAGCCTTTGTGTTTCAAAAATCAAAACCCTTTGTTAAAATTAAAACCTTTTTTTTAAAAACCTTTTCTTAAAGGTAATTAGGAACCTTTTTTTAAAGTTGATTAGAATATTTCTTTAAAAATATTAATCAAATGAACTTTTTCTCCCAAAATTAAAAATCTTTTTTAAAATAAATTAAAGTTTTTAATAAATTTCTAACCATTTAAAACATAAAAATTAAAATTGATTTTCCTTTAATCCTACATTTTTCTTTCTTAGAATTAAATTTCTCACCTAAAAAAATTTCTAAAATTCCTAACCTTTCCCGTTTAATTTTCATCTAACTTTCATTGTTTCTCCTTTTTTGTCCTTGGTTACTAATTTCGCATTTTATCGTATTTTTACTTTTTTCGGTTGTAATTATGCGAGGCATCGTCGCAATTTATTATTCTTGCGTATTGTTTTTCATGGATGTAATTTATGCGAGGCCATGATCGCAGTTATTTTATTTTTTCGCATTTTTTTTGGGATTTGTAATTTACGCGAGTGATCGTCGCGATGCTTTTTTTACCGCTTTCTTTATTTTTCGCACTTTAATTTCCGCCATATAATAATTTGCCATGTTTTGCATGTTTTACCTCTATTTTCCCTTCCGAATGATTATGTCTAGCCGTTTGACCGCCGAGTCAATAACCCTAATTTTTGACCCTTTCAAACCCTATTTAGCCTAGGCGTCCTGCCGTGGACGAAAATACCCTTTATCCTAGCTTTTAGGTCAAAGAGTCGTCGTACTCTGTTTTAGGGTTTCCCGCCGTAGAATCCCTAATTTCAACCCTAATTTTAATTCAACTTTTCAACATAGAAATAGGAGTTTCAAAACTCCACGTAAGTGTTTCCTTAAGAAATGCTTACTCCCCTTGAAACCTTGACCACAGTCAAGACGTTTCTAATCTCCTTTTCGAGGGGAACTACGATTACTCTGATTCCATTCCCTATCCAGGATACGTAGGCACAAGATGTGACGTCTTGCCGAGTAAACTTAGGAATAACCCTTAGGTATTTTAGGTCACTCTATCCCTTATCTCAATATATATTAAAGCAGATAATAAATAAAAATAAAAGGCATACAATAAACAAAAGGTTCATGTAGAGTACTACAGAAGTTTAGGGTGCTAGTACCTTCCCTAAGTTTAACCAACCCCTTACCTAGGTCTCTCCCTGCATTGTGTTTACGATGCAAAAATAGGTTTTTCCTCTTTTGACCTTTTCCTTCGGATAAATCAAAGAGCGGTTGTGAATTAAGAATTGTGATTGAAACTAATTAATAGTTTGATATCCTATTTCCACCGCAACAACGTGTCACTCAGAATCTGAAAAGATGGAGTACACAATACTGAAGAGACGTTTGAGGTAACGTTTGAATAGTTGGTTTCTTGTTTTCCCCTCCCCCCCCCCCCCCCAATTGTCAAAATCATAAATGCTTTGAAATGATTAATTTCTTTTTATTAAATGCTATTAAATGTTATATGAGAATGTGTTGAATGTGTGACCTTTTTTTGTGCCCTAATTTTCTCTATAAATTTCACACTTTTCACTCTCACAAACACGTTTATGCATTTCTGCTTGCTCTTTAGCCTTCATCTAAACCCTAAACCTTCATCATCTTCATCAATGGCTACTTCATCTTCAACCTCAGCTCAGTTCCAATCTTCAATGGCTGCAGTTTCTTCATCAAACATGGGTGATGTCCCTTTTAAGGAACCTGAGAGAACTCTTTTAACACCAGTTGATAAGCTTGAAGTCTTATGTGAATCAATGGTGGAATTTGACTCCTTGGCTGATAATGGTTTTGATTTGCATCCTATCATTGATGCTCAAGGCTGGGTGAAGTACTTTGATAGATTGTTTGGACCAGTTTATCCACATCTAGTGAAACAATTCTGGATTCACGCATCTGTCTACCCCAAGTTCATAATCTCTTCAGTTCTGGGAAAAGAGATTATAATAACTGAAGATTTGATCAGAAAACTCATTGGGTATGAAGAAACTGATGGAGTTTCTCATCTGCCAGCTGGGCGTGTTGAAAGGGAAGAAGTTTATGCTGAAGTAATTTCATCTGGACAAGCTTCCAACAAGTTCAAGGATCTGAAACCCGAATACATGATCTGGGCCAAGATTTTTCTGGGCTGTATAAACCACAGAAAATCCACAAACTCTCCAGAATATGTTAACAATGAACAGATTTACTTCATGTACTGCTTGAGTCAGAGTACTAAAGTGGATCTGCCACACATTCTCTTCATGCATCTGTGGAATCACATTAATGCATCCAGAGAATCTGTCAAGACTAAGGGTCAGAAGATCAAAACTTGGATCCCTTTTGGAAGATTAATCTCAAACATTCTGACTGAGAATGGTCTGGTAGCTTCTCTACATGAAGCTGGAGTGAAAGAAGAACTTGCTTCAGTTATAGGAAAACCCTTGAATGGGAAGAGTCTCCAAAGGCTGAGAGTTGTGGATGAACTCACAACTGCTCCTAAAAAGCTGAATATTGCTGAAGTCAGTCAGAGGAGGATTCCAAAAAACAACTTTCCTATTTTTGGTGCTGAGGAACCTAGAGACGCAATTCTTACGTGCATTCAGATGTGCAAGGCAGATGGAACACCTGTACCTGCTGATATTCTGCTACGTGCAAGAGAACCAATCCCAGATGTTTATGAGGAGAATATGAGGAAAAGAAGACAGTTAGAGGTGGAAGAAGCTGCTGATCAGAAGAAACAGAAAACTGCTGAAAAACCACAGAAGACAAAGAAAAGAAAAGCTTCTGGAGAAGCTCCTCCTGCTCCTACCAAACGCATCAAGATAAGAGGTACTAAAAAAATCCTTACCTACTATTTCTGAAATTGCAGTAGAATTATCAACAGTTAGTTCTATTCCTAAACCCCCTCCTTTTCAAACTCAAACCACTTCTTTTCCATCTCATTCCTCTGAACCACTAACAAAATCTATTACATCTGATAAATCTGAACCACCAAAAGTTTCTGAATCACAAATTCCAACTGATTCTGTTCCCACTAAACCTATACCTTCTACACTCCCAGAATCCATTCAAACAAAATCTGCACCACAACAATCATCTGACATTCCTCCATCAGAACCACAAACAACAAAACCAGCAGAGCCAACACCAACACCACAAGAACCTTCTCCACAACAACCTGAACTTCAACAAACTTCTGTATATGAACCAATACCATCTGAACCTATTGTATCTGAACCACCAAAATCTATACCTTCTAATCCACAACCTAATCCTGAACCAGAATAACCCAAACCTACTGAATCAAACATATCTGATTCTGAGGTTCTGGACATCCAACCCCTCAAAATTATGTTTGACATATCTTCCACATCCTGTCCCTCATCTACCTCGTCTGATTCATCTGAATCTGATGTTCATCCAGAAGTAAGCTCACCCCCTATCTCAGAGGATATGAACCTAAACAACCAGATACATCTATTTCATCTGATGTTAACATTCCTGAAGACACTCCAAAACCTAAACCAAGATCATCTGAGTTTGTTTCATTTGCATCCTTTAAACCACATCCCTCTGATCCCCTTCCTTCTGGTCTAAAACTTAAAAACTTTTATACCAGAATAGAACCATCTGACCCTATCACTCCATACAAACCTAGTTCTTCAACTATTCTTCCATCTGTACTTCAAACCTACATAGAACAACTACCAGATATCATTCCATCAGAACCTCTGCTTTCTGATAAATTTGTTTTTATTCCCCACACTTCCACACCATTTGATGTCATTCCCTCTGCATCAAGTTTTAAACCATTTCTGTTTCACACTTCATCCAGATTCAAAACCTCTACTTCATCATCTGACCATTCCTCTTTTCCTTCTTATCCTCGTCCTCTATTTATTATTCCAACCTTTACCATACCAACTCCACCAAAACAAATCAAACCATCAACTCTGGAAGCCCTTCTCAAACCTAAACCTAGGCTAAACGTTGATATTCTATTTGCTAATTTTATGAAAGAAATAAGGATGAGTTTAGACTCTGTGAAGAAGAGATGCTTGTCAACCATGAATGCAGATGAATCTGATGCTATTTGGAATAACTTCATCTCCAGATTCAACACTGTTGCTTCAAATCTGAAGAGTGACTGCTCTAATGATGCGAAGATCAGATTTGTTGAGACTACCAGAACAATGCTTTGGAATGTAACCAGATCTCCTACATTGCTTCTTGAGGATGCTCCTTCATCTTCTGGAGTATCCGCTACAGAAACTATTGAAGGATCTGCTTCTGAAGTCATTCTGGAAGAGAATCCTTTAGCTCTGACAACTGTGGACAAACCATTTGCATATGTGGCTCCAGACTCTGCAACTCCCATGGATATTGACTTTGTTCCTGCTCCTACATCAGAATCAGCTCCGTCTACTTCTTCTGAGATCAAGAAAGAGAACACAAACTTAGAAGATAAGATTGATGTGCTGGAAGCTGGTCAATCTGAGATAAAGTCCTGGATGGCAAGGCAAGATCAGAAGACTAAGAACATTGAGAAATGGATGTCCAAACAAGAACAATCTTCATCTGAGATCACTCACCTTCTGAAGATGCTTCTCTCCAAACAATCCTAGATTTATGTTTTCTTTATTTGATGTTTGAGCACTTGTTTTAAATTTCTCTTCTTATGTTTTGTCTGTTCTATCTGACTATTTGAATGAATGAATGAATCTGAATGTTTTCTCTATTTGATTGTATCTTTTCTCTCTATTTCCTTTTACTTGTCTTTAAAAGTTTTCTTTTTGATTATGACAAAAAGGGGGAGAAAATGAAGTTCTAACTGTTCAAATAAACTTTACCTAAATGAAATTCAGACATATCAAATTATAACTAACGTGAATTTTTAGTATTTCAGAACTATATTGATATATCTGACAAAATTCTCTAAAGTAACTCTGAGATTCCCAAATCAAGTTTTAACCAATCAGGCTCTATTTCTGATTCTGAAAAGAATATTTATGCAAAGAGGGAAGTTTCTATTCTTTCTTAGTATTCAATTCAGGGGGAGATTCATAATCTCAGGGGGAGTTATAATTATCTCTTTATTGAACAAAATTTCCTATGTTTTTGTCATCATCAAAAAGGGGGAGATTGTTAGAACACAGATTAGTTCTTAGTTATATCTCTATGTTTTGATGATAACACTTATGAAATTTTGTATTAAGAAATTATATACTCTAAATTTGTTCAAGTATTTTTGCTGCAGATATTAAAATTAATATTCTTCTGGAAGCAAAAATTGAATCTGAACATTGAACTACGCAAGGCTCTGAAGCGTCAGAAGCATGTCTAGAGAAGACTCTGAGCGCTGCCTACAGAAGGATCTGAAGCAAAAGCTACAGAAGTATTTGAAGCGTAGACTAAAGACTTTGTATGAAGAGTTTCAAGCACTGTTTTTCAGAAGACTCTGATAGTACTGTACGCTGCAAGTACTGAGGATTTGATCTCTAAACTTTGCTCTAATTAATCTCACGCTGAAGCACACTTGCTGCAACACTCTGATACAGCAAATTCTGAAGACATCAAGAATCTGATCACTCAAGGCTTAGATTTTAATTGCTGTGAATTATAAACTTGTTGAAGAAGATTATTTGAAGTTATATCCGTTGGTTATGCCAAACGACTCTTTCCTCTTTTATGCTAGACACAAGAACACAGGAAAAAAGGATTTCTCTGAACGTTCTACTTCTAGGAAAGGTCAAGTGATGTGAAGATAAAAGGCTACAACTACTTTGCAGTACACGATCTTCAAGCTTGCAACGTCTTGGACTTCTGTGCCTATATAAGCAAGCTTTCAACAACTTTCTTCAGTTGACGAAAATTGAACAAAATTCATTGAAAAGCTCTCATACAAATTATTACGCTTTGATGAATTTATTTCATACGTTCTTAAACTTAATTGTAAATCACAGTTGTGATATAGCTTTCTTAGAAGCATTTCAAACACTTGTTTAGTTTACATTTGATTATAAAATTTCCTTGAGAAGATCAAGTTGTGGTCAGTAGTTCTTGAGAAGACTAAGACAGTTGTTCTTAGTGTTTGTTATTGTAATCAGTTTGATTATAGTGGATTAAGTTCTTGTGGAGAAAGGCAAATCACTCTTGATAGGGTGGACTGGATTAGTTGAGTTCAACGAACCAGGGTAAAAATCATTGTGTTTTTATTGCCATAATATTTTCTAAATCCTTATTCAACCCCCCCCCCTTCTAAGTATTTTCTCACATTCAATTTCATTTGGTATGAAAGATCAGAGCGAACGTAGTTCGGGCTAATACGGAACACGGGTTGATTCATTTGTTTTTACCCGAGTAAAGTTAAACTATAGTTCCAACAGTTAGGGACAATGCCTGTTTGTGGTAGAACCGAAGCTTAAAAACACTCTTTTCATCAGAAAAGGAAGTTTGATTAATCCCGAAGGAAAAAGGTTTGAATTTTTTTTAGTCTTTTACGAGAAGAAGTGTTTTTTATGAATGTTTGTAGTTCGTACTGCACTAGAGACTATGACTCAAGAGTGAATGCGTCGCATGTCACCCAAAGGGTACCACACTAAACATCCTGATTACTGAAAGGAAGCCCTCCAATAACCATTTCCTAACTGGATTAAGGCTCGTAACATACTGTACCAACTTGCCTTTATTATGGGTTTTAATGTTGTTTGGAGATTAGAAGAGACAAGAGGAATCTACAGGGGAAACTTCAAGCATCCAACTGTTGTCATACAATATGGCCCTAGTGTTGAGTTTGAAGGGGGAATCTACCCTACTGTTATCATGCATGGATTCATCCTAATGTCTATCATAATCTCTCTTGAAGAAGAGAGGTTAGAGATCCTAAGGGAACATGTTAAAGGGGAAACAAAAACAAAACAAAAATCATTAAGCAGATGAATACAACTTTCAAGCTACTGAAATAAGAACATGGATATGCAATGCATCAGCACAAGCAGAAGGAATAAGCCTCAACTTTTAATGCAAACATAAAAAGAAAAAGGAACACACAAGCAAGGGAGGATCACCTCAACCTTCAATGCAAACAAGCAAGGGCAAGTATGAAAGCAGTTAAACAACCAAGCAAAGGGAGGACCACCTCAACCTTTAATGCAATCAAGCAAAGGGAGACTAGCTCAACCTTTAATGCAAACATGCACCTACAAAAGAGTCTCTACTCATGCAAATCTATCCTAATGCGTCACAGCAATCAGGCAATCAATCAAGCAGAAGGGATTATTGAAAGGATGATGGGAAGCATGAAGTATACCAAAGGTATCCTTCATGGCACTCAACCAAAATCTAGATGATTGGAAAGATAATGGGAAGCATGATGTATACTAAAGGTATCCACCATGGCACTCAACCAAAATCTTGATGACTGGAAGGATGATGGGAAGCATGGTGTATACCAAAGGTATCCACCATGGCACTCAACCAAAATCAAAGATTGTTGAAGGTGAGAAAATTACTTAGAAGGGGGGGTTGAATAAGTAAGACTTAAAATCAAAGATTAGAACACAGATATTTTTATCCTGGTTCGTTGAAAACAACTACTCCAGTCCACCCTCTCAAGAGTGATTTGCCTTTCTCTGTCAAGGACTTAATCCACTATTTTAATCAAACAGATTACAAATAGCAACACCTAAGAACAACTGTTCTTAGTCTTCTCAAGAGCAACTGATCCCAACTGGATCCTCTTAAGGAAAACCTTTTACAAACAATGTAAAACTTTTACAAGAGTAAGAATGCTTCTAATAAGCTGTTATCACAACAGTGATATTTCTCTTAAGTTAAGAACAAAGTTAAAGCAAAATAATATAATTAAGAGCTTTGAAAGATTTTCTTCGAGGAGTGATTTTGCTAGAGATTCGATACTGAAGAAGATGGAGTGGACTTCTTTATATAGGCACTAAGATCCAAGAAGTCTTGTTACGTTGAAGGCTGTGCAGAAAAGCCTGAAGCCTTTTGTCTTCACATTGGAGGCTGTGCTGAAACAAGCCTGATGCCTTTTGTCTTCACTTGCAGAAAACTTTCCTCAGAATGGAATGCACAGATAAAACCTTTTTGTCTGTGTCCTTGTGTCTAGCACAAAATAGGAAAGAGCTGTTGAGAAAAACCAACGTACATATATAAATCTTCTTCAAAGTAAGTTCAGCTTTCAACATTAGAATCTGAATCTTCAGAGTCTCCAGACTAAGGATCATCTGGATCTTCAGAGTCTTGAATGTTCTTCAGATTGAGCTGAATCAGAGTATGTGTAGCTTGTGTGCTTGAGCGTGTAAATCTCTCAGAGCAGAGTCTTCTATGCTTTAGAGGCTTCTTCTTCAGAATCTTCAAGAGACAGTAGTCAGATTCTTCTGGGAGCAGTGTTCAGATCTTCACTTAAGATGCTCTTGAACTTATGAAGCCTTTCATAAAAACAATGTTCAGATCCAATTTTGCTTTCTTAAGATAATTTTCTTTAGTGCCTGTAGCAAACAATCTAGAACACGTTTAGAGTATATAATTCTTGAATACAAAATTTATAAGTGTTATCATCAAAACATAGAGATATAACTAAGACACAATCTGTGCTCTTACAATCTCCCCCTTTTTGATGATGACAAAACATGAGAAAATTTTGTTCAATAAAGAGTAAGAATTAGAAACTCCCCCTGAGATTAACAATCTCCCCCTGAAATAAATACTACAATAGAATAGAATACTTCCCTTTCTGATTAAGTATATTTCAGATTCAGAGCCTGATGAAAGAGTTCAGAGTCAAATCTTGATGCCAGATACATATGACTTTCTTCAGTCAGAACGTCTGGTTATCATCTTGCATGATTTCTCTTTTAGAATAAATGTATCAGAGTAAGATATCAGAGTTATCAGAGTTGATTGAATACTCAGATTTTCTTTAGAGGATCAGGTTCTGGTTGATACAGTCTCAGGGTAACTTCAATGAATTATGTCAGATATATCAATGTAATCTGAAAGACTTAAATTCAAAGTAAGTTAATAAAATGTCTGAATTTTAGTTTTAGTAATTGCTTATAGGTTGAACACTCAGTTTCTCTTTTTCTCCCCCTTTTGTCATAATCAAAAAGATTTTCAACGACAGAAAGATATAGAAGAAAAGAAGCAAATAGGAGCAAAACATGTTATCATGCAATTAAAACAAACCAAAGTTCACAGACAAACAGGCAGAGGCCAAAAACACATAACACAATAAAAGCAATCAGACAGCAAAAAAGCAGTTCAAGTGCAAAACAACAAATAAAACTAGGTCTGGCGAGAGGCAATGAGGGTCAAAAGCTCTGTCATCTTAGCAGCTGACTCTTCTTGCTTAGACATCCAGGTCTTGATTTCATCAGTTGTTTTCTCTTGCTTGATCATCCATTCCTTTATATCCTTCACATCATTCACAAGTTCTGAAACCACAGATGAAGACGGAGCAGATGCAGTAGCAGCAGGGTTCCCTTCAGTTTGGTTTTCAACAGAAGCTTGTTCAACCATTTCAGATTCAGGAACTACTGGAGGAGCAGCTTCCAAAAGTAACACAGGAGGAGGAGGAGGCATGTTCATCAGCGTTACCTTTATTAACTCAGCAAATTTAGTCTTAGCAAGCTTAGAGCATTTTGCTCTAACTTTTAGGGCAGCTTTGTTAAACATCCAGATGAAACGCTTCCAAGCAGTATTCGAAACATTTGGATCCAAACTAGACATGCATACAGCCTTAACACGATCATATTCAGAATCTAACTCCTTTTTGAAAATATCAAACATAGCATTAACACAAGATCCTAAATCTGACTGTTCAGTCTGTCCAGAGGAAAAAGGATTAGGGGTGTTAGCAGGAGTAGGTTCAGATGGTTGTGGTTGAGGTGTGGGTGGTTGAGATGTGTGGATGTCAGATTGAGGGAGTTCAGATGATTCAGGGAAAGTTTGATTCTCAGATGGATTAGTTTCAGGTGGTTGAGGAATGGTTTGATTTTCAGATGTTTGAGTGTCAGATGGTTGAGTTTCAGATGGTTGTTGAAGAGATGGAGAGTTTGGTGGGGTATGAAACAAAGCAATGTTAAGATGTTTCTTCAGAACACTCTCAGAGCGAGCTTGTTTGAGTGATTCTGAATCACAATCAGATGAATCAGATGAATCAGAAGATTCATCTGAGTGAACAGATGTAGAAGAAATTTCAATTGTTTGGTTGAGGGGTTGAATATCAAGAATATTGTCAGAAAGATTTGGATCTTCTGAGGGAATTGTTTGTTCAGAGTGTTCAGTTTGAACAGTCTCTGGTTGATTTTGTTCTAAAATAATTGTTTCTGGTTGGAGAGTCTCTAAATGGGGATTCTCTAGTTGTGACAAAGTTGGTTGTGGAGTTGCTGTTGGAGAGTTTTCTGGTTGAGTTGGTTCTGGTGGAGTTACTGTTGGAGAATTTTCTGATTGAATTGGTTCTGGAGGTGGAATATCTGTTTGAATTGTTTGAGGTTGTGGTTCAGATGGAATTGGTGCAGGAGATGATTGTAAATTTACTGGTTCAGAGGATAGTGGTTCGGATGAGATATTGACAGACTTTTTGGATTTGGAAGTTCTTGGTATGAGGCTTGGAGAGAGTTGTGGTGAAGATAGTGGTGAATGAACAGTAGGAGTAGGATCAGATGCTAATACCTGTTGAATGGTGTCTCTGATTTCTTCCAGAGTAGCTTCTCTAGGACTGATTCTGGCCTTCTTTCCTTCTTTCTTCTTCTTTCTTGAAGCTTCAGGTGCTTTTCTCTTCTTCTGTACGGATCCTTCGTCAGCCTTCCTCTTACTGCGCCTTTCCTTCATCTGATTAGGCAATTCTTCTCCTGGCTTCTGAACGAGATTGGCAGGTAAAGGGATTCCTTCCTTTAGACATTCAGTAATGTACATCCAGACAAATTCCTTAGGTTCATCTGCACTGAATAGTGGAAAGTCTTCCACAGGAATTCTTCTGCCTTGAACCTCTTCAGAGTTGATCTTCCTGAGTTGTCCTTTCAATTCTGAAATGATTTTCATCCTTTTCAGATTGAGTCCATTAATTTCAGAGCCAATGATGTAAGTCAGATCTTCTGTAATCTTCGCATCAGTCAGATGCTGTACCAGCTTGTTCTCAATAAGTATATCAGAAATCAACCTTCCCAGGGGTATCCACGTCCTCACTTTACCAGCTTTCGCTCTTACTTCCTCTCTGGTTTCTTTGACATGAGTTAGTAAATGACTGAAGATAAGATACGGTAGATCCACTTTGACATTTTTGCTAATGCAGTACATAAAATACAGATGTTCCGAACTCACATAATCTGGTGAGTTGGATGGTTTTCTGTGAAAAAATGTACTCATAAAGATTTTTGCCCAGATCCTATAAATGGGTTTCAAATCTTTAACCTTACTTGACGGCAATCCAGCTATAGTAACTTCTTCATAAACCCTAGCCATATCAATGCGAGAAGAAGCAAGATTTGAAACTCCATCAGACTCAGTATAACTAAACAGTTGTCTGATCAGGTTTTCAGTGATGACTATCTCCACTCCAAGAACCGAGGAATGAATAAACTTGGGACCAGCGCTTGCATGAATCCAAAATTCCTTTACCAGTGATGGAAATACAGGACCCATTAGCCTTTCAAAATATTTTTCCCATCCTTGAGCTTTAATGGCAGAAATGAGATCAAACCCATTTTCCTTTAAAGAGTCAAGATCAATGAAGCTTTCACAGAGCACCTCTAGATCAGCCACTGGAGTGAATAAGGTTCGTTCAGGTTCTTTGTACATTATAGTCTTGTTAGGTTTTGCAGCAGTGTTTGAAGTAGACGCCATTGAAGAAGAAGAGGACCTTGGTTTAGGTTTAGGGTTTTGGTAGAGATTGAAAAGAAAGCAGAAACGCATGAATGAAGTGAATGTGGAAAGTGTGAAAATAGTGTGATAGGTGATATATATAGATAACCAAAAATCAAGCATAGGGCACACAAAAGACACTAACGCACGTTTGGACAACATTTAATGAAAAATAATCATTTCACATTAAATTTATGACAGCTGGGGGGAAAACCAAGAAAAGTGAGATTTTCAAAGCAATACCTCAAACGTCAATTCAGTTGAGCACTCCATCTTTTCAGATATTGAGTGACACGTGTTTGCTTTGTTGGCTCATCTGATGTCTCTCAAGAAATGAAACGTTTCCAACTTTCAGATCTTCTGAGCTTGTTAGTTCAGAGTTTCACACCAAAAAAAATAAATGAAAAGACAGATGAAATACTCCAGATTGTTAAACATTTTGCATCTGAGAGGTTGCCTCTGAGAAATATTACTCATGACACAAATCCATACAAATATTTTTCAGAATGAACTTAAATCTATCTTCAGCAAGGGGTTTTGTGAAAATGTCAGCCCATTGATGATCTGTATCAACAAAAGCTAAATTAATTACACCCTTCTGAACATAGTCTCTGATGAAGTGATGTTTAATTTCTATATGTTTTGCCTTAGAATGCAAGATTGGATTTTTTGACAAACATATAGCAGAAGTATTATCACAGAAGATAGAAAGATTACTCTCATAGATTTGATAATCTTCTAATTGACTCTTCATCCAGAGCATCTGAGTACAACATCCAGCAGCAGCAATGTATTCTGCCTCTGTAGTTGATAGTGCAATGGTAGGTTGCTTCTTGCTGTACCATGAGATCAGATGACTTCCAAGAAACTGACAGCTTCCAGAAGTGCTTTTACGTTCAACTCTGTCTCCAGCATAGTCAGCATCACAGAATCCAACTAATGAAAATTCATCAGATCTTCTGTAACACAAACCCATGTTAGCAGTACCTTTCAGATACCTCAGAATCCTCTTAACAGCTGTTAAGTGTGATTCTCTAGGATCTGATTGGAATCTAGCACATAAGCAGACACTAAACAGAATATCTGGCCTGGAAGCAGTCAAGTATAGAAGAGATCCTATCATACCTCTGAAGAGTTTTTGATCTACCTTCTTACTTACCTCTTCCTTACCTAGAGTGCTTGTAGGATGCATTGGGGTTTTTGCCATTTTGCTATCCACCATGTTGAACTTTTTCAGAAGCTCTTTAACATACTTGGTTTGATGTATGTAGGTGCATTCTGGAGTCTGATTGACTTGGATTCCCAAGAAGAATCTCAATTCTCCCATCATGCTCATTTCAAATTCTTCCTGCATACATTTAGCAAACTCCTTTCCAAGCGTAATATTTGTTGATCCAAAAATAATGTCATCTACATAAATTTTACAAATTAACAGATCTTTCTTAACAGTTTTACAGAATAAAGTTGTATCCACTTTTCCTCTGATAAAATTTTTCTTCAGAAGGAAATTGCTCAACCTCTCATACCAAGCTCTGGGAGCTTGTTTTAATCCATAAAGGGATTTCTTTAATTTGAAAATATGATCTGGAAAGTTTTCACTTTCAAAACCAGGAGGTTGATGGACATATACTTCTTCTTCTATAATACCATTAAGAAAAGCACTTTTAACATCCATCTGATACAGAGTGATGTTATTCTGTGCAGCAAATGAAATAAGAAGACGAATAGATTCTAACCTTGCCACTGGAGCATATGTCTCAGTGTAATCAATACCTTCTTGTTGACTATATCCTTGAGCAACCAGCCTTGCCTTATTCCTTTCTACTTCTCCCTTTTCATTCAGCTTATTCCTGAAGACCCATTTTGTTCCAATGACATTGAATCCTTTAGGTCTAGGAACCAGATCCCAAACTTCATTTCTGGTGAATTGATTCAGCTCTTCTTGCATAGCTATAATCCATTCATTATCTTCCAGAGCCTCATCTACAGATGTTGGTTCTATCATTGACACTAAGCCAAATAAGGAAGATTCAGAAGTTCTGAGAAATGATCTTGTCCTTATAGGATCATCTTTCTTTCCAATTATCACATCTTCTGGATGAGAAGCTTTGATTCTGGAAGAAGATCCTCTGACAGTTGGTCTTTCAGAAATATGCAAGTTGTTTAGTTGGGAGGTCAAAGGTGTAGCATCTGGGGTTGCGTCAGATTCTTTGTTCTTTGCCTTTTCTGCCTCTGAGCCTTCAGAGTCTGTGAGAATCACTTCTCTATCTGCAGAACTTTCAAACTGCTTTGGCTTTTCAGAGCCAAGCTTATCATCAAATCTGACATGAATAGATTCTTCCACAATCTGTGTTTCAGTATTGAATACTCTGTAGCCTTTAGAGCGTTCAGAATAACCAAGCATGAAACACTTCTGTGCTTTGGAATCAAACTTGTTCAGATTATCTTTAGTATTAAGCATATAACAAATACATCCAAAAGGATGAAAATAAGCAATGTTAGGCTTTCTGTTTCTCCACAATTCATAGGGAGTCTTTTTCAGAAGAGGTCTTACAGACACTCTGTTCTGAATATAACAAGCTGTGTTAATTGCTTCTGCCCAGAAATATTTTGCCAGATTTGTCTCGTTGATCATGGTTCTGGCCATTTCTTGCAATGTTCTATTTTTCCTTTCTACAACTCCATTTTGTTGTGGAGTTCTAGGACAGGAGAAATCATGTGCAATGCCTTTTTCAGAAAAATATTTTTCAAAATGTTTATTTTCAAATTCTCCACCATGATCACTTCTGACTTT